>LOJH01058100.1:0-11457 GCA_001685095.1 Ellobius talpinus
TGTGGGAGCCGGGCGGGACGAAAAGCAGGCCTGCGCCCCCCATTTCACTACAGGTGAGATTTCACTGTGGTCCAAGAAAATTCACATGGCCAAAACTACTTGCAATAGATTCTTCTTAATATTGTTATACAAAATTAATGCATTAATTTCTTGCTGCAGAAATTTAAAAATGGTTTCTGGGGTATTCTGTTTAATGAGATGAAGATGGAAAATTCCAATTGCATTGTCTTTGCCTTCATTAATGAAGCAGTCTGTTGTCCTAGCAAGCATCTGCTAGAATGCCACATATACCCCAAGGACTGATTGCTCTGGCTGTGGAAGAAAAAGGCCTGTCAGTCATGAATGATTAATCTCTAGCACCAAGAACAACAATGCAACTGTCCCATCACTGAGGAAGATCTGGTTATTCTCGCTAAACACATGGTGTGGAAATTCCCATCCTCGGCCATGTTTGTTTGGATGAAATGACATCTGAGGAACTTGGAAGGTATACAACAAAGATGCCCATGACTAGGAATACAGTTCCATCACTGAGGACTTGTAAGGTCTTTCTCTGTATTACTGTTGCCATAGCCTGGATCTCAGACCTTTCTCTGTGCCTATAGAGAAAGTGAAATGGCTATTTTAGCCAAGGATGAGGAGCTCTGCCACAGCTCCATGACCAAGTGACTGACTGCTTTCCCATTTCTGTGCATCTGAAAACTGCATTCTGGATTACAATTTCTAATCATTGTCTAGGAAAAAAGAAGAGAAAGGAATATTTTTATATTTAATCATCATATACTTGATGTTCTGAATTTAAGAAAGCAAGTGCCGTTAGTTTTCAAACTGAGCCTATGTCTGTCTTATGATTCAGTTATGTTTAAATGTAATCAGGAGGCTGTTTATAGAGAGATTTTAAACATAAATAAGAGCATACATACACACATACACAAATATGTGTAGATGTACAAATATATACATGTAATTATATACGTATGTGTATGTATATATTATACATATATTAAATCTGTTATATGAATTTACATAAAAGTATTGGGTGGATAAACTTCCAGCCTGAAAAGCACCTTGGAAAAGAGCTCATCTAACAGAAAGAAACAGAAATCCAAGGGCAATCTCAAAGAAACCGGTCCCCTATCCAGGATAGTTACATATACACAACAAACCCGTTAAATCAGCATTCCTCCTTCTAGAGACATATCTTAATAGAACCGTATAGAGTTTGCTTTGAGCAAGGCATCACAACACGATGTGTATACACAAACAGTCAAAACTTTTTCCTCTGAGTACGAGTTAGATAACTATGCCCACCTTATGCATTATGATACATCCTTGAAAGACTATCACATGGATGAATTTCACAGAAGATGTAAAGCAGTAGAAAGCGCAGGATATTGGGCAATTTGTGTGCCCTGGGTCTACAGGAATAATTGTGTGCAAGACATGCTCAGTGATCTGTGCAATATGTCACTTGCGCTACTGATCACACATTTTATACACTTTATTTATTTATTTATTCTTTCATTTATTTATTTATTTACTTCTGAGACAGGGTTTCTTTGTGTGGCCCTGGCTGTCCTGGAACACGCTCTGTAGATCAGGCCGGCCTTGAACTCAGAGTTCCGCCTGCCTCTGCCTCCTAAGTACTAAGATTAAAGGTGTGCACCACTGCCAATCTCAGTTTATGTACTTTAAAACAATGGATATATAAATTAAAAGACAGAACAAATGAAGATTGGTTTGTTACAGTGGGAGAACACAGAGATGGAAAAGGAGAAAATTAGTGTGCCAAGTTTAAAAAAAGAATATTTTATAAAAATCAAGAAGTAAAACTGAAACTAGATAGTTAAACCTTAAAAATTGGAAGCAATTGAAAGCTAACTCTTCAGTTTAGGCTTATGACAATACTGTGAAGAATTATTTTAAGTGACTTAAAACAAATTATTTTTGACTCAGAAACCTCAGTAGAATATAGCATCATTACAAGAAGAATGATCACACTACATTAACCAGCTTTTCATTAGTAACATTGATATATTTATATAAAAATATACATGTGTGGACAAAACAAGTAAATACTTGTATCAAGTATTAGTAGAAACCATTATGCAATGGGACCAGATTTATGTAAAACTCAGAGTCAAATAGAACCCATGTGATTTTAAGCTTGGGTGGATGGTATATGCCTCCCAAAGGACTAACAACACAGTCTTGCCAAATGGACCATCACCTGCATGCACTCATGCTCCCATGACATATGGACACAAAATAAAGAGGCCACAGAATACTCAATGGCAGTATGTTAGTTACTTTTTTCTGTGATAAAATACAATAGCCAAAAAAAACTTATTGGAGAGTTCTGGGGAGCTTATGATTCTAACAGAATAGGAGTCCATCATGGCAGAGAAATATGACAGCAAGTATTAGGCATGGTAGCAGAAGCAAGAAGCTGAGGTATCATATCTTTTAATAAAACATGATGTGGAGCATAAACTGAAGTAGGGAGAGGCTATATAATCTCAAAGCCTACCCCAGTATAATAATTCTTCCATTAATGCCATGCCTCCTATACCTCCCAAATGGGGTTACCAACTGGGCACCAAATGTTCAAATGTCAGAGCCTAAGAGCCTACAGGGTACATTTCTCATTCAAACCACCACATGAGGAGACCTGATTCCAACAGATTGAATGTGGGAATGCTCTATGTTGCTAATGAGAGGAACTGAGTGAAATGAACGGAAGTGGTAGTAATAAATCATCAGCAGTAGACACGACACTGAGAATAAAATCACTGTATAGTAAAGATTTCTGCTATTGACTGGAGTGTAGATGGCATTGTTCATCAAAGTCAGAAGGGCCGACCTCCTCTCCCAAGCATTAGCCTCCTAACAACAGGGTTTACATAGCATTGTGTTATTGATATAAACTTCATAGGGCTGAACCAAAGTTCTAGCATCCATGTGTCCCTCAAATGAAAGTATTGGTGATCGAGAGTGACAAAGTTCCTAGCACTCCCTAGAGCCTGCCCTCTATGCCACAATATTAGATGCAGCCCTGCCTCCATTGTTTAGGGTCGTTTCCCATGAATTTATGAATAGACAGTCTATTTTTCTTTTTCTTTTTTCATTTTTGGGGGATGGGTTAAAGACAGTGTTTCTCTGTAGCTTTTTTGGAATCTATCCTAGAACTTGCTCTGTAGACCAGGTTGGCCTTGAACTCACAGAGATCTGCCTGCCTCTGGCTCACAAGTGCTGGGACTAAAGGCCTGCACGACCACTGCCCAGCCAGACAGCCTATTTACTTTTCCTGTGGAGTCTGCTCTGAAAAGAAACCTCTAGATCTTGGCCGCAGATACTCACCTATATCCTGAGTCTAAAGGCAAACCTCAAAACTTCCTAAAACCTCAAGCTGGTGTAATTTTATATTGGGTGTTTGTAAAAACAAAAAAAATCCACAACTTAAATGCAAAACTGGAATCTGGAAACTGTTGAGTATGGGAAGAGTTATGTGATTTTTACATGTAGATAAACTTATTTATAGGAAGCCACTTGCCTGTCATACTAAGTAAGAAAAGATACTAAGGGTTTCTAGGTATAATAATTTTTAAAAAGAAAGGAAAAGAAATCCTAGTCACTGGGAGACAGAAGTGCAGAATATCGACTTTGTTTTGCTTTTTATCATAGTGTCCTTTATCTTTCCCCAACTCTGCTGCATGAAAAAGAGCAGTGGACACAAAACAACCCCATATTTGAAACCAAAGAGTCCTTCAAAGGTCAGGAGTGAGCAGTTGATAACTTACTCTTAAGTATATCTGTTCTTGGTAAAGATTATAACTTCTATGGCTGACATGAGCTTGGAAACCAGAGGAAAGATGGCGTCGTTATTGTCCTGGGCAGCCAAATTGGGATGGAGCTCAGAAACAACAGCCTAAATATACTCAGCAGAGGCTGAGAATGATTGATTATGGTCCCAGAAACTAAGAGATGGGCGTTGTAAGACTAAAGTAACATCAGTCTTGGTTAATAATATTTTCATTTTATTTGCAGGGTATAATCTAAGAGCCTCAGTAAATGCCTGGCTCCACCAATAGTACTGGGCTTTGTATGTCCTTTGCTCCTGTGCATGCGTACTATAATAAAGTTTAATGACATAGCAAATCACAGATAAAAAATAACTGTTTTGGCTATGCTAGAGGGATGGCTCAGCTATTAAAAGCTAGACTCACAACCAAAAATACCTGTGGTGGATAATCTTGTCAATTTAGTTAGACTGAAATTAGTAAAACACATTTCTAGATGTGCATGTGAAGACACTTCCAAAAAATATTATCCAAGGACAGAAGAATCACCCTGAATGTGGATAACACGGTCCAATGTCTAGGACCTTGGATGGGATAAAAAGAGAAGTCACACAAAGCCTGTGAGTGTAGACATAAAATTTACCATGAGGTAAACTCATCTTGCCTACCTTTGTGCCTTCCCAGCATAATGGAGTGAGACCTCTGAAACCATGAACTAAGTTTTTTCCTTAAGTTTTTTTGCTATGATATTTTGTCATGGTGACAAAAATCTTATTAACAGAAGATTGGCACAAAAATATGATAGTATCACCATGATTACAAGATTTCATGGTTCAAAAGCCTTTGCGCTGATTTGTAGGAGTAATTTGGAAAATTTTGAATACTGTGCTAGAGAATCCCTAGAATGATATAGTAGAACGTGTTGGGAGAGTCTAGAGGGAGCTCAGAAGGCCAAATGTTAATAGGAACATAGAGAAAGAAGGTTAAACTCATCCAGTTTAAGATGGGTAACCAGGACTCTGGGGAAACCGAAGGGAATCTATTTGTGTTGCATTGTAGCAAAGAACTTGCCTAAATTTTCTCCACATTAGGAGACTTTGGGGATGGTGAGGTTAAAAGTGACAGGCAAGTTTGTCAGAGTGAATGTCAAGGCAGTCTATCATTCTCCTTAAATTATGTGTATTGCTATTGCTGGCTATTTTGAGCCAAGTTTATAAGAACAACTGTGAGAAAGGGGGAATTGGAAAAGTAATTCAGCCAGACATCTATGCAAAGTTGGGGCTACGAAAGATGTGGTTAATGAAAAGATCAACGCTATTTTAAAAAGAATGATAATTACTATGCAATAAGATCAATAGCAAGATGGCCTGGTGGAGACAAACAATGGATAGCAGGGTCAGGACAGTTGGAAGCGCCTCAGAAGTAGGCATGGAAGAATGCAAGGGAAGCCAAAGTAGGCGTGGACAACCTTGGAAGTTTGAGATGCCTGAAGCATAAAAATATCTTCCAGGGGAAAATGCAGGTAGTAAGCAGAGCTAACACAACAGAGAGGTCATGCAGGCTGCAACCAGCACTTCCATAGAAATGGAACTGCCCAAGTCTATGGAAGTTAAGATCAAACCTCCAGGTGCCATGGAGACATGGGGCTATAGGATTTAATGCATATTGCCCTGGGTTCCAATCTTTCTCTATCCCAGCCCTCTTTTCTGTATCCCTATCATTCCCCTTGAGAATGAAACTGCTCACTTCTTGCCACTATATATAAGAAGCACTTAACTTGTTTGGTTTGCAGGATTATAGCTTCAGAAGTTTGCCTTAAACCTCAAAAGAAAATTTGAACTTGGCCTTTGGAATAACTCGTGAACTGATACAACTATGAGTCTTACAGCTTGGAGAAGGACTGTGTGTGTTTGGCGTTATAAAATGGGCATGGACCTTTTGGTGGGACCAGTGGTATAATTTTAAAAGTAAAGAGATATTGGGTATCAAGTTGATAAGGAATGGGCTTGCCATAGCTAATCTTAGCTATTAACTTAATTGGATTCAGAAATGCCTAGAAGGTCAGCACGACACACTTCTGGTATGTTTGTGAAGGCATTTCCTCAGAGGTTAAACTAAGAAAGGAGACCTACATGAACATGGAGGAAAGTGGTAGGTATCATCCTTTTGCATAAGGGCCAGGAGGAGGAGAGAGGAAGACAGATAAAGCTTTTGCTGTAGACAGTCTCTCTGCCTTCTGGAAACCATTATCTCCCACACCCTGCCAATGGGGATGGAATAAAATTGTGAAGCAAAGCACATCTTTCATCTTGTAATTTGTTTTTCTCAGGCACTTTGCCCCAGAGACTAACAGAGGAGCTAGTAATAAGCTATAACCATCATACAGCAATACACTATCATACAAACAGTATGAATGTGCTTGCCCCCGCCCAAAAAGTCTTATACTGTGTTCACCTTTCTATTCTTATGATGATGTAAGTGATAGTTGGAGGACACACACTACAACTTTCCTTTGGCGTAACTGAATTATTAGACTACTACAATTGTGCTTTGGGGCTGTGATGGCTAATCTTGGTGGTCAACATGACGAAAGGAAGAAAAGAACCTCAATTTAAGACTTTTCTCAATCATACTGGCCTGTGGGCATGACTTTGGGGTGAATTTTCTAGATTGCTAATTGATGTACAAAGTCTAAATTCACTATGACTGTAAAATACCCAGGCAGGTGGTCCTATTATATAAGAAAAATAGCTGAAAATGAGTTGGTAAGCCAGTATGCAGTGTTCCTCTGTGTTTCTGCTTAAGTACACACTTCGCCACCTGCCCTGGTTGTCCTCATAGATGGACAATAACCTATAAGCTGAAATGAATTCTTTCCTCCCTAAGTTGCTTTTGGTCACGGTGTTTATCACAGCAACAGAAAGTAAATTAGCACAGGGACCATTGCTGAGTGAAATAAAGGTTATTGGAGCACAATCACTTCAATGCTGTGACAGTCTGAAAACCAAAAAGGTTAAGTAACTAACGGACAAATACTAAGTTCCCCTGGAGAAGGGATGATTTATATACAAGGTGAGATAGAGTGTGGCAGGCTAAGATTCCATCATACTATTCATGATGATGCACCATTCTGAATTTATTACTTATTTATATAATTTCCAATTTCACATTTCCAAATTACTTTCCTTAGAAACTGAAACCACTTTGACGGCAAATGAAAGAGTCTATTGTATTTTATTGTATTGTCTTTGACTCAGTTCTTCCATCTGAGACAGTTCATTGATTGTTTCAGTTACATCAAGTTAGGCTTTGTCTTAGCTACTCTTTCTATAGCTCTTAAGTGACACAACAACCAAGATAACTTAAAGAAGAAAGAATTTAATGGAGCTTACAGTACCAGAGGTTTCAAATTCATGACCATCATGGCGGCGAGCACGGCAGAAAGAAAGCAGGCAGGCAGGCAGGCAAAGTGCTGAGCAGTAGCTAAAAGTTTATTTCCTTATCTACAAGTAGGAGGCAGAGAAAGCTAACTTGAAAATATATCAGACTTTTGAAAGCTCAAAGCCCACTCTCTAGTGGCATACTTCCTCCAACAAAGCCATGTCTCCTCCATTCACACTGGCCATGTGACAAATTTGAAAAGAACGTCTCCCATGGGCTCATGTATTTGATACTTTGTTAACAGTTTGAAGTACTGTTTAGGAATATTATAGAATCTTTAGGAGGTTCAGTCTGGCCAAAGGAAGTATGTCATGGGGTACAAGGTTTGAGAATTCATAACTTTGCCTCACTTACTGATTGCTCTCTCTGCATCCTATGTGTGATTGAAATATGATTTCTCATCTTTCTGCTTTTTCTGCTTGCTGTCATGATGGGCTCTAGAAATCTAAGCCAAAAATTAACCCTTCTTTAAATAGCCAGGGCAGTGCTGGAGAGCTTGCCCTGGTGGTGACAATGAGGGAGAGCTGGCAGGCTGACCAACCCAGCTACCACCCAGGATCAGAATCAGAGTTATGAGTTGGCTCACCCCAACATCCACCTCATTTATGAACTTCTGGAGCATGTGAAGGGGACAGACATGCGTATCCAAAGCCGTATGGTTTCCACGATACAAAGCAGCAACAGGATATCCAAGAGGAGCCCCAGTAAGAGCCCAGTATCGAAGATATCAGAAGCCAGAAGCCTCAAACCAGATCAATGACTCATTGCAATGAACAATTTAAGAGTTACAAATTAAGATGTATGGACTAAGGGGTATACTGTGTGACCTAGTACATCACGCTATAACGTCTACATTTTTGTTTGTTTGGCTTTGCTTTTTATTTTTTGTTTTTATTTTAAATTTTATATTATTGAGGGGGAGGTTACAGGAGCAGAGAGATAATAAGAAGGGATAGGAAGATGAATGAGATTGAGACACATGATGTGAAATCCACAAAGAATCAATAAAAAGTTTTTTTAATTAACTCTTCTAGCAGGTGCTTTTAATCATGGCATTTTAAAAACGGGAAAGTGAGTAATACAGGCTACAGGAACACCATAAATTTTTGGCCCTCCTAGCTAAATGGAAAGCATTTCCTAGATGGTCAAATATTTTCTAATTGACAAGATATATACAGAAGGAAAGAGAAGATGGTGAGCAGTTCTTTGTCTCTTTCAAGCAAATCCAGAACTCTTTAGAAGGGAGCCTGTGTGATTGAGAGCCAGTGAAATTACTACTGATAGATGCAGTTGACCATGAATACATATGGATTATGAATGTCCAAATTCAACCAACTGAAGATTTGAAATATTTGCTGAAGGAACTGTTTCTATATGAAACATGGATGGAGTCATTACCCCCTAAACACTACAGCATAATGCAGTACAGGTAAGGAAAACAGGCCAGTGGTGATTTAAAGTGACAAGAGCCTATGCAAAGATAGTACGCAAGTGCTAAGCCATTTTCATAGAAGGGATGTGAACATTGACAAATTATTTTCTTTGGGTTCTGGAACTAGTTTCCCAAACTGTAACAGCACCATGGTTCTTCTTAGCCTTTCCCAAAGGAATATTATTCTTCAAACATATCTAGGCTCTGTGATAAGAGAGACAGACAATTCAGAGATGGTTGGAAACTGGGCTGTACTGATGCTACTACAGGCATATCAGAATATGCCTGCAACCAATCTATTAGAAAGGACTTTCCATGAAAAAGCACCCATTGTGCTGACCTTCAGCATGAAAGGGGTAATTCCTCTGCCTTTCATTGGCTCCATAAATATAGGTCTTGCATCAGGAGGTAAGGATGGGAATGATCTTTGAATTTAGCTCCTTTGGGCCCTTTCCTGATGTTTTAATTCTGACCTCTGCTAGTCTGGACATATTGGTATAGAGGAGAAGAATATTTTAATCAATCAATGAATTCCATCAAAATGGAGCTGAAATTTCTTAAAACAGTGGTTTTCCACCTCCCTAATGCTGTGACTCTTTGAGATAGTTCCTCGTGTTGTGGTGACCTGTAGTTGGAGATTGCTTGTTCATTCCTGGCTGCCCAGACCCGAAATAATCACAACAGAAATTGTATCAATCAAAACACTGCTTGGCCAATCATTTAAGCTCATTGATACTTCATATATCCCAAATCAACCCATTTCCATAGTGTTATATTTTACCATGAGACTTGTGGTTTACTGGTAAAGTTCCTGGGTGTCTATCTCCTTTGGTGGCTACATGGCTTCTCTCTGACTCCACCTATTCTCTACTCCTCTATCTGCTTGGAATTCCTGCCTTGTCCTATTCTGTGCTGCAATAGGCCAAAAGCAGCTTCTTTATTAACCAACTGTATTCACAGCATACAGAGGGGAATCCCCCATCAGTGACCCCCCACAATAATATTATTTCATTGCTACTTCATAACTATAATTTTGATACAGTTATGAATTGTAATGTAAATATTTCTGAAGACAGAGATTTGCCAAAGAATTCACAACCCACAGGTTGAGAACTGCTGGCTTAAAAACCTATGACACTAGGGATTGGAGTTGTGCCAAAATAAAAGGCTACAATATCCCCTGTAATGATTAATTCTGGGAATCAAAGAGGAACTACTTCATATCTAAGAGGGTCTATAGCATTCCATAACACTACACTACAAAGGGCATTAAAAGAAAAGTGTAGCACTTTGAACACAAGTACCAAGACAATCAAACCCTTCAGAAGAAAGTTTTGTTTACCCACCACAAAAAATTCCAACAAAACCAATTGAAGTGCTACTGAGAACAATGGAAAGATGGGTGGAGATGTAAAAAGGTCATTAATGAAGCCAAGGCCTACAGGTGGTGCATCAAGGGAAACAATGCCTACCACATACTGCATTGCTAGGCTCGCCCTTATCCGTATCTCTATTCTCATTTCTCTATCTTTTGTGAAAATCATATTGGTAGCATTTGCCTTATTCATTCATCTTTAATCACGCAATAACAAGCCAAGTTCCTAAGGAAATGATTACACAGTCAATGACAAAGCTCCACTTCCTCCGTGTATCACTTTATACATCTCTGACTCTCCCCTCTGTGCCCCCTTTGCATTTTCTTTCATTTGCATCCTGACATCTCTTCACCCTTAATAAAGAAAATTAATACTAAGATCTGAGTATCAGTACCCCTATTAGCATGGAGTAGTAATATTACCAGCTGAGGATCTTAGGAAGTAAGTAAGTCTTGAAAATTGCATCCACATGTGAGACCAGTGCCCTCATAAAAGGTTGAAGGCAATTGCTTTTCCTCTCCTACTAGATAAGAACATAGATAAGGTGTCATTTTGGAAACAGGTCTTCACTAGACATCAAATCTGCCATCACTTTAAGTGTGGGCTTCTCAGCTTTTAAAATTGAGAGGAGGGGAAAGTCAATTATTTATATATTTTTTGAGAATAAGGATCTGTTATATTAACTTAAGCAAACTTAAGGCAGCCCTTACTAACAATAATTCCTCCACTGCCAGTCTTAAATCACTCTATCACATGAGCTCCCTCTAAAACCTAGACAGGCCAGCCTGCTGAAATGGCTTCTGTCAGCAGGTATAATATTGTTCTTATATCTGTTCTTTATTGTTCTTTAGTCATACATAGTATCACTGGTTATTCATCCCCCCATTAGACCTCTGAGCTGCAAAGATTTCTGGGACTAGTTGGTTCTTAGTTCTTTTTATAAATTTTTCCTTTTCTTTTAAGCATATTTTTGCTGGATATTTGTGGTGGTTTGAAACATTCCTCCCTCCCTCCCCATTGCTGCCTGTGGATCCAGATGTAAAAGTTCTCAGCTATGTCTTCAACACCATGCTGGCCTGCTCCTTACCAAAAAGTTCATGGACTAACCCTCTGAAACTGTAAGCAAGCCCCAAATTAAATGCTTTCTTTTTTAAGAATTGTCTTGGTCATTGTGTCTCTTCACAGCTATAAAACAATAAGAAAAGCATATCCTATATGTATCCTATACTATTGGGAAGTTAAGTAGAAGCTTTCTTAAAGAAACCACATGTATGCTAATACCTTGTGAGGGAGCAAGAATTAGAACAGAAAGAAGGGAAAGGAGAGGATATTTTTGATGGAAAGAATACATTTTTTGGATAGCCTGCCAGCAGCAGCAAGGTCCCTTGGCCGGCAAGGGGCCCTGATC
>LOJH01058103.1:0-11457 GCA_001685095.1 Ellobius talpinus
TCAGGGGGTTATGGAGGGGTAGGGAGAAGGGGGGCAGAGAGAGAGAGAGAGAAGGAGAAAGAGAGAGAGAGAAGGGGAAAGC
Organism: Ellobius talpinus; assembly: GCA_001685095.1. NCBI lineage: Eukaryota > Metazoa > Chordata > Mammalia > Rodentia > Cricetidae > Ellobius > Ellobius talpinus. The sequence continues at coordinate 83 of LOJH01058103.1, forward strand.
GGAGAAGTGGGGAGAGAGGCAGAAGCGAAGCTGCCTCTCTGAGAGGAAGATGGAAGAGAGAGCGAGCTCAGGCTGGAAGCTGAAGATCAGCCTGCCTCAGCGGATGGGGAGGGAGCAGGCGTGGCTTGTCTCTTAAAGAGACAGAAAACCATTACAGAGGGGATACACTTACTTCTGCCCAGCTGTGTCTGAGGATATGTGGAAGAATTTCCTACTAGGAAAGATAGATTTCACCTAACAGGTGAAAAGGCTCTGGAAACTTTTAGCTATAAGCTCAGTAGCTAGATATCCATTGCAGAGTAGGTGCATGTTATGTCACAAGTGTGTATTCACTAGAGGGAGGCCACAGACAAGATAAAGAGGAACGGCTGTGCTTCTGCTCAGGTGGGATTTATCTTAGAGACACAGGAGCTTCAGATACTCTCTATACCACTTAATACTTCCATTTAAAAAATAATTTCAGTTGTATCAAAATTTGCAAAGGGAAGCCTCAGGGATATAGCTCAGAGGTAGAACATTTGTCCAGCACAGCCATGGCCTTATGTTTCAAACAAAGAGCAAAAAATATTGCAAAAATGATATGAGGAATTTATATATATTATTCACAGAACCTCCCCATGTTAACACTTTATGTAAAGACAGTTGTTTTAAAAATCAGGACATTAATACTGGCACACTTTAATGTACTGACCTTAATCAAACTCATCAGCCATTTGATTGGTGTAAATTTTTGGTAGAGTCTCACCTTGGTTTTGGTTGTCACATCTCCTTAGCTTTCTTTATTCCAAAACAATGTATCAATCCTTCTTTGTTTTTTTATAAGCTTTGTGCTGCCTTGTAGAATGTTTACCAAGTTGGGTTTAGCTTATCTGATGTTTCACAATTAAATTTAAGTTCTGTGATTTTGGCAAGAGTAACACTGAAATAATGTGATCCTGGAGGCTCCACAATAGCGATATGTCTTGTTCTCAATGTTAATTTTAATCATGTGGGAATAGCTATTCTTGCCAAGTATTTTCACAGCAAATTTATGATTCCCCTTGTGATCAATAAGGATCATGTGGGAAGAGAGTTAAAATTATGCACACCTACTTTTTTCATTAAACCATTGCCTAGTAATTTAAAAGTAATTAGGTTTTAAAAATGAATGCATTGAAACCATTTCATTGACACCTGAAATAATCCTTTTATAGTCGCTGAATTCTGAAAAGATTTGAATTGTTTTTCTGATGATTTTTAAAACATGTTTGGCCAGGCTTGGTGGACCACGCCTTTGATCTCAGTATTCAGGAGCAGAGGCAGGAGGATCTCTGAGTTTGAGGTCAGCCTGGCCTGAACAGCCAGGACAACATAGAAAGATAGTGATTCAAAAATCCCCTCAAAAACCCAAAACATGTTCCTTTAAGCAAACATATTCTACCTTCAAAAATTGATTCTCATCCTCTTCTTCTTGTTTCTAAGCTGTCCTTGGTGCCTTGTTCATAAGAATGTTACACAGCAAACAAGATTTTTAAGGCCAGATCACAAGGTGGCTGTGATTACTCTTGGCTTGCTCTCTCGGATGACCTAGTTTGCAGGAAGTTAGCAGCCATGTCATGAAGATGCTCAGGGCAGCTCTCAGGAGGTGCCCATGTGGAGAAGAAAAGACGTCTCCTGCCAACGGTTGACACTGACTTACAGGCATGTTCGTGAGCTGCTTAGGTGTGAATCCTTTGGCGGCAGATATGGCTTCCGGCTTCTGATTACTGCAACCTTGGCACATACAGTGACTGCAACCTTACGGGAGACTCTGAGCCAGGACCACGCAGATAAGGCACTCCCGGATTCCTGACCTACACAAGTGGGTGTGTGAGATAATAAATGTTTATTGTTTCAAAACATTGCATTTGAGTGTGGCTTGTAATGCAGAAAAGAGTGAGCTCATTTTGATGGGCAGTAAAGAGCTGGCAGAGGAAGTTCAAGAGGCACTAATATTGAGAAAGAAAGGGTACCCAAAATCCTCCTCCTGACACAAGGGGTTCAAAGAAGGCACATTAAAATGATACTGTAGTCAATTTAAAACTGGAAGCAATCCTCACAGGCCCAACAGCAGAATATATAAACAAACTGTGGAATGTTCCACCCCTAGGTAAAATGTATAAACAACATTAACACAGTCCATCTATAGGCAGTAATGTGGAAGAGCCTTAAACTGAGTGGAACAGGTCCAGAGCAAAAAGAGGCAAAGTCAAACCTTTCTTAAAGACATAATTAGATAAATAATAAGTATATAAAGAAAAGCAAGGAGAGTTTTCTTTTTTCTTTCTTTTAGACAGTGTCTTAATCTGGAGCCCAGAGTGTACCAGAACCCACAATTGAGTCACCTCAGCTTCTTGAGTGCTACCACATCAGGCTTAGAAAGAAATTTTCTTTAAGGCAGAATGTACTGGTTGGGATTGGAAAGGAGTAGAGCGGCTTTCTGAGTTTTTTTTAATCATTTCTTTAAAAAAATCTTGCTAAGACTTATTTTACATACATTAAAATTATAATGTGTTTGTATATGTGGATGCAAAGGTAGTATAAGCTGTATGTGCTATATACATACTGATATTATAACATGAAACTGTATGTGTAGCATCTTAAATACACACCTGGGGATGTAGCTCACTTACTAGAGTGCTAGCCTGCCATGCTTGAAGCCCAGGTTTCAAACATCAGCATTATGTAAATCAGACATTATTGGCGTACACCAGTAATCCTAGCACTCAGGAAGTAGAAGCAAGGGGATCCTAAGCTTAAGGTCATTCTCAATGACATATAGAATTGGTGGCTAACCTAAGATACATGTGACCCATTTGCAAAGAAAAATAAAAAAAAATAAAGGTTAAAAATAAAACATGTATACAATATAGGATCTTGGGAACTAGGCTAGTTCAAAAGGTCAAGGTGAGCTAGCAATGAAGGCTGTTGGAAAACATGGCGGCAACTTGAGAAATAATGATCATTGTTCACACTGGACAACAAACTACACTTCCAGCCTGCAGAGGGAAGCATCACTGAGTGAACCCATGGTCACTGGGTGCTGAAACAGTTTCTCACCCACACCTATGACTTACATGCTTTCCATGTGAGAGCAGGGCACAAAAGGGTCCAAGAGAAGGTAGGCTTGACAGCAGGAGAATTATGATGAGGTCCAGCTGTAAGAACCTTCTCTGCCTTGTTAGCTGTGTATGCTCTACTTCTATCTTTGGATGCTGAGTAGATGTGCTCTTATTTGATTTCCCTCCTTGTCATATACCCACATCCAAAGCCAAGGCAAGGCTGAAGTCCAGCTTTGTCGATTCCTGGATCAGTCAGTGTGTTTATGTCTGTCTGACTGAGAAAATACATTTGTACCTTGACTTTGATCTCTGATTAAGAATGAGAGGTTATGTCATCCATGGCTGGTTGAATGAGATAGATGTCTTTAGGGTGAAGTGGGCCTTCCTGCCTGTGGGGAGGCACCTTTAAACTCTAGTATGATATGCCCAGGGAAGAAGGTGTCAGGTAACCTTTCAAATCACCCAGGTGACTCATAAATGACAACTTGCATCCTGTTTGACAATGAGCCTTCTTTCCACACCCATCCCGTCACTGAGAGCCACCTATTATGGGACAGCCACTCACTGAGCGGATATAGGCCCATTCCTTTCTTTGCTCATTCAGCAGTTAATTATTGATCTGTAAAGCGTGTGTTCGGCTCCATGCTAATATAGGTGACTCAGGACAGTACAGAAACAGGCCTGGTTCTCGTCCTGCACAAGGCACACATTAATCAAGTCAAACAGACAAGTGTAAACTTATCTCCAAGGTAAAAGCAAATCTGATTTTATTTGTTATGAAGAGGAAATAATTGAGGAGAGCCTGATAATTGTGATGATCATATTTTATGGAGGAGAATGGAAAGTAAAATGCTCTCTATGGAGAAAAGACAGAAAAAGACTTTAAAATAGAGGTTGACTGTTGTATAAAAAGTTATTCCTTTTATTTTTTGAGATTATAATCAACTTAAATAATTTTCTCCTTCCCTTCCCTCCCTCTGGGGCCTCCTGTATACCTCTCCTTGATTTCCTTCATGCCTTTTGTCATTAATTGTTGCTATATACACATTTATATACACACACATTCCTAAATATACAAATATACCATGTTTAGTCTGTAGAAGGTTACTAGTAGGTATAGGCTTTCAGTGCATTGGATAACCAGTTGGTGTGCTCTGCCCTGGGGAAGACTGTTTTTCCTACTCTCAGCCTGCTTTAGCTGCCTGTAGTTCTTTGCTTAGGACTGAGGCCTCCTGGTTTTTCCCCCACGCACTTTGGCATGTCTATTGTTGTTGCTCTTGTTAAGATCATGCTTAGACAGCCGTGTTGGTGAGGCCTTATGAGTATAGCTTCTTATATTACTAGGAGACACACTCTCATAGGAAACTCTGGACCTCTGGCTTTTTATGGTCTTTTCACCCCATCTTCTGCATTGTTTCATGAACTTTAGGTATGGGAAAGTTTTGAGAGTCTCTTGGACAACCTTAACAACAACTCAAAAAAGGACAACTCATGCCTACTGTTGGGTAGGGTTGTTGTTAGATTGTTGTTGTTTTTTAGGCAAAGCACTGTCAGCCTGGTGGGAAAATTTCATTTAAAAATATTATATTTTTAATATAATATAATATAACACATAAGCATGCTTATGTGTATTATAGGCTTTTTTTGAAATGCAATAGTTAACAGTATGATCACTTATGGCTCTTTTAGACATCGTTACTGTTATACTCTCCCTTCCTTTTGGGTTTATCTTCCCCGTCCCTAAATAGAGACCCTGTTTTTCCCCATTCTCTCAATCAGATCCCTTATACCCTGCTCTTCCCCTCTCTATTGCTTGCTTACTCCTCTCCCTTAGCGATGGTCCTGTTTTACTTTCCTTCTTTTTGCATTTACTCCAGGATTTGTACTCACATCTAAAGACTGGGAGCTAGGAGCCTCTGATGAGAGACAATATGCAGTGTTTGTAGTTCTGTTCTGTGTTACCTCACTCAATATGACCTTTCCGTGTTCTATCCATTTACTTGCAAAGTTTGTGATTTCATTTTTTTAAAATTGCTAAACAGTAAGTATGGATAGTATGCATGCACCACTTTTTCATTAGCTGTTCACCTGTTGAAGGAAGTGAGGTGGTCTGCATTTCCTAGCTATTGGGAACAGAGCAGTATTGAACATGGCTGGGCAAGCATCTGTGGAGGAGGATTTTGAGTTCTTTAGTCATATGTCAAAGAGTGGTGTAGCTGGATCATATGGTAGATGTACTTTTAGCTTTTGGGAATTTTCCACACTGAATTCTAGAGTGCCTCAGCTAGTTTGTAATCCCACCAACAGTGATTGAGGGTTCCATTTTCTTCACACTCTCTTTAGCATTTGCTGGTGTTGTTTTGTTAATTTTTGCTATGCAGACTGGGGTAAAATAAAACATCAAAACTGTTCTTATTTACATTTTATTTACATTTCCATATCACTAGAGATGATAAATGTTTTTGATGATTTTGAAAAAAGTATCCATTTTTTTCTTCTTTTGAGAGTTCACTATTCAGGTCCCAGAATATACATGATAAGTGGTGGTGGCACACACCTTTAATCCCAGCACTTGGGAGGCAGAGGCAAGAAGATCTCTGAGTTCAAGGCTAATCTGGTCTACAGAGCAAGTTCTAGGACAGCCAGGAGCTAGGAAGGTCTCCGAGTTCAAGGCCAGCCTTGTCAACAAAAAAAGCTCCAGGATAACCTGGGCTACCCTGTCTCAAAAAACTTATATACATACATATACACACTTATATAATATATATTCTGGACATTAACCCTTCATCAGATATATAACTGACAAAGATTCTTTCCCATTCTATGGGCTTCTTCTTCACCCTGTTGATTGTTTCTTTAGCTATGCAGAAGCATTTCAAGTTTAAGAAGTCTCATTTGTCAATTGTTGGCCTTAATTCTTGATCAAATTCAGGGTCCTTTCAACACCTTTGTCGTGTAGGGCACAGCCTATGTTTTCAAAAACAGTTTCAGTGTTTCAAGGTTCACGTTTAGATCTTCTATCTATTTGGAGTTAGCTTTGGGCAAGGTGATAAATGTGGGTCTGATTTCATTCTTTTGCATGAGGGCATCCAGTTTTTATTAGCATCATTTGTTGAAGATGCTTTATTTTATCCATGTATATTTTTGGCATCTTTGCCAAATATTAAATGGCTAGAGTAACATGTACTCATGTTTGGGACCTTGATTTTGTTCCATTGGTTTTATATATCTTTTTTGCACCCATATCATGTTGTTTTTATTACTATGGTTCTGTAATATATCTTAAAATCTGAAATGGTAATCCAGCCAACATTGTTGTTTTTCTTTTATCAGAATTGTTTTGGCTATTTATTTTTGTTTTTTTATTGTTTCTGTGAAGAATGAGATGCAGGTTTTGAGTGGGTTTGTATTGAATCTGTAAGTAACTGTTCCGAGAGTTAAGGCGGTCAGACGCTTAAAAAAATTCCCACGCTAGCTCAGAAATGAGAAATAGGCATTTATTAAAGGGTAAACTCACAAATCAGAATTCTCCGCTTGACCGGTTGAATCACGCGACCCCGGGCACGGAGCAAGGGGAAACGAGAGAGCGAAGGGGTGCATGCATACTCGGCTTCCCCATAAATAGTAAGAGAGGCCACGCTCCAGTAGGCGGGCTAATACAAGCTGTAATACTTCCTACAGCAAGTAACTTTTGGTAGAATGGTCATTCCACAATACTCATTCTGCCAATCCAAGAACATCAAATGCCTTTCCATTTGTTTTGTGTGTGTGTCTTTATCTCTTTCTTCACTTCCCACAGACTTCAGCAAAGCATGGCCTATCAAGCTGCAGTAACACCAAGTACCCCCCTGTGTTCAGGCTGTGCAAGCCAATCCAGCATGAGGAATAGGTTCCCAAGAGCCAGTCAAAGCACCAGAGACAGCCCGTGCTCCCATAGCCAGGAGTCCCACATATAGACCGAGCTACACAACTGTCACCTGTACGCAGAGGGCCTGGGTCGGCTTCCTGCAGACTCCCTGGGTTGGTTCGGATTTTGTGAGCCAGGCTAGTGGTTTCTGTGTGTTTTCCTGTCGTGTTCCTGACTCCCTTGTTTCCTACGATATCTCCCACCTCTCCCCAGCATGGCCCAGTGTTTGGCCTTGGATCTCTGAATCTGCCTCCGTCAGTCACTGGATAAAGCACTGGATAAAGGCTCTCTGATGACAACCAGGGTAGTCACCAATCCTATCACAGGGGATGGCCAGTTCAGACGTTGCATCCATTGCTGCCAGGAATCTCAGCTGGGGCCATCCTTATAGATTTGTAGATTTCTATCCGACCCCGTAAAGCCCCCCCTTTCCAGTCCTCTCTCTCAGTATGTCCCACTCCTCCTATCCCCCAACTTCAAGTTCCCAAACCCAACCACCCCCAGTCCAGCCAGGACATCTTCTCTCCTCCCATAGCTGAAAAGAATTTTCATTAGCATTTCAATATTTTCATTGCTATGGGTCTGTTAGTGTTTTTGATATCTTGTTATTTTAATTTTGGTGGTTTGTCTGAATCTAGAAAATAAATCCTTTCTTTTAGGTTTTTCAACTTAATGGAGTACCAGTTTTTAATATTTTCCCTTATAATATTCTGAATTGCTTTTTATGTTATTATGTTTCCCTATTCATTTCTGAGTCTAATAATTTATTTTCCCTCTTTCTTGTGCATAAAGGGTTTAAGGCAATGACTGCTACAATCTGAGGACTTTCTCTGTGGCTAGAATGATATTAAATGGCTTATATATCACTTAACATAGATGTCATAACTTAGTATTTATTAAAATCAGGTATATCACCTTAACTTGATTTCTAATTATGAACAAGAGATTCTTCTGTCCTGTTAGAGATTTTTTTTTTTTTTTGGTCGTCAGTGACTACACAGACGAGAAGTTGAGAGGAACAGAGGGAAACAAACCTGAGAACCTGAGTTTGATCCTTGGGACCTACATGGTAGAAGGAGAGAACTGACTTTCCTACATTGTTCTCTGACCTCCACGTATATAGCATGGCATATATGCCCTCACTCCCACACATACATGCAAATAAAAATTTTAAAATAAGAAATTGAGAGTTAAAGAGAATAAACTAAGATCATAAAGCATATGCATATATAAGTATGTAGCATATTGGTAATGACTTTTATTGATATTTAAATAATATTCTATAAAGTTCATCCTTTAAAAAAGATTGCTTCTATTTTTAATTTTGTCTATGTGCCAGAAGAGGACATTAGATCCCTTAGAGTTTGAATTACAAGTAGTTGTGAGCTGCCTGATGTAGGTGGTGAAGACCAAACTGAGATTCTTTGCAATACAAGCTCTTACCTGCTGAACTATCTCTCATGTACCCTTAATATTGTTTTAAGGTTTCTATTGCTGTGAAGAGACTCCATAACCATGGCAACTCAGATGAAGGAAAACATTTAATTTTGGTGGCTGGCTTACGGTTCAGAGGTTCAGTCCATTATCATCATGGTGGGACATGGCAGTGTGTAGTCAGACCTGGTGCTGGAGAAGGAGCTGTGAGTTTTAGATCTTGCAGGCAACGGGAAGTGAACTGAGACACTGGGTGTGACTTGAACATATAGGAGACCTCAAAGCCTGTCCCCCACAGTGACACGCTTACACCAAAAAGACTATAACCATTCCAACAAAGCCACACCTCCTAATGGTGCCACTGCCTTTGGGGGCCATTTTCTTTCAAACCACTACACATGTTTACAAGTTTTAAATTACCATTTTTTAAATGTTTAACGCTTATTTCTGTGCATGTGTGTGTATCTGTGTGTATGCCACACCTATGCAGGTGCATCAGGAGAACAGAAGAGAATGTCAGGTTTCCTGAGGCTACAGTTACAGGCTATTGGTGATCCACCTGATGGGAATTACCATTTTTAAAATTAAGACATTTTCATGGCCCCCCAAGAAACTATGGGCACATTAATTTTCCTTCTTAATGCTCCCTCCCTCTGATAATCACTAAACCACTTATTTAAGAGTGAATTTGACTGTTCTGAACATTTCCTTTAAATGGGTTCACAATTTTTAACCTTTTGCATTTGGCTTCTCAGTGTAATGAATGTTTTAAGATACATTTCCTTTTTGAATGTGCCAGTATTTCATTTTATTTTTTGAAGCCAAATAATATTCTTTTTTTATGAATAAAGTAAATTTTATTCATTTGCTTACTAGTTGAGGAACTTCTGAATTGTTTCTTTGTTTGGGTTCTTAGGAATCTCATTATAAACCACCATTTAAAAATGGTATGGGAACACGTTTCCATTTGTCTTGGCTGTACACTGACATAATATACTGTATAAAGACTATTGGCTCACATGGTAGCTATATTTCAGCATTTAAAGAAATATTTACATTTTATTCCTCAATGCTGCAGTGCTTTTTTAAAAGACAGAGTAGCCTTGATTGGCTTCAAACTTGTCATGTAGCTGAGAATGACCTTGAATTAGTACTTCTTCCTCCAAAGTCAGAAGGGCAAGGTTTAAAATTATTTTGTGTTTTAATCACCTTGAGGGAATGCTAAATCCATCTTGATTTGTGGACATTATTGAAAATTGTTTGAGTTTTCTAATTTCACCTCTGGACACAGTTGCTTTAAGTGGGTGAAAATCCAATGACATCTAATGCTATTGAGATTCTGCCAACAGAAGCGTCGAGGCTCTGTTCCCAACTTCCATATATGTGTGTGTGTGTGTGTGTGTGTGGTGTTTGTGCCTGCACACAGACACACTTAAAATTACCCAGAATATTAATGGATAATAGTCCTCACATTTCAAGTTAGTATTATTAGCAGGGTGGCTGGTCTGTCTATGAAACTCTCCAAATATCTTGCTAATGATGGGTTTTATCCTCTGCCACCAGCCTTTGAGCGGCACAGAAGTATGGGCGCACTCAGACAGTGAGCTAGTGACAAGCTCTGGGCAGAAACAGAGCACTTCTTTGTCCTCGGAATTCTGGGCACCAGGATGAACACATATGCTCTGTGTGCTCCATATTTTATGTGACTCAGTATAAATGTACACATTCATAACCTGATGAGTACATATCTGTAAGTAAGAGGTTTCAACAGTTCTTGGGCGTATTTAATAATTCCTCCACTATTCTTGGATAGGAAGTACTACATTTCTGAGGCTTTACCAAATATCACATTTTCGTTAAACACTGTAGAGATTATTTCAGTATAAGTACTAGGGGAATGTTTTGTTTTAACTTCTATTTTTATATATATTTGACAGCTTCATACTGATATTAATACCTTCTGGTTACTTTCACCCCCCACTATCTATGTTATCCACATTCACAACTTTTTGTTTTGTTTTTGTAGACCCATTGAGTTTAACCAGGGCCATCCTGGCTACCAAGAGTTTGGAACTATTTACTGGAGCCTGGTGGCCTCATCTTTGGGTATACGACTGATGATAGAGACTGACCTTCCTCAGAATCCATCAGTAGCCAACAGTTTAGTAGGGAGGACTGTACCCCCTGAAGCTCTCCCCAGTGGATGAGTGTCTTCTGATAGATCCAGCTTGCTCAGTCCTAGTGCAGGTAGCCTTAGCTGTCTGTGAGTTCATGGTGCAATGGCTGTGTCATGCCCAGAAGACAGAATTTCTCAGCCCTTCTTCTTCTTCTTCTTACATACTTTCTATCCCTCTTCTGCAATGTTCCTAAGGCCTTAGAAGAGGTAGTACAAATGTCTTCTTTAGGGATGAGCACTTACTGACACTTCTGCTCTATTTTCATCACTATTCATTGCAAAAAGAAAACTTTTGACTAAGACTGATAGTAGAATCTGTTTTGGGAACAAGCATAAATATTTAGAAGACAGTTTGATGCCATGTCAATTTAGCTAAACAAAAGTAGTTAAGTTTCCTTCTAGAGCCTGAGATTTCCTTATTCATGTGATTTTGACTTGGTTTACCTTACCAGATATGAGTTCCCTCTTGTGAAGCAGGTCTCAAACCCAATCAAAGAGCAGATGGTTACTCCCATAATGGTTCTGTCACTATATCTGTGAGTACATCTTGCCTGGCATGTTGGTACGGTAGGATGCGGAGTTCACCACTGATGGCTTTTCTCCTCCAGGAGCCCACATAGCACCTTCCAGCACTAAGAAAATGAACTTGTTTAGCTTGATTTCACTATAACTTGCTGTAAGGGTGTATGATGTTTCAAGCAACCATGTCTTATCAACGAGTTTCAACTTAAAATCCATACCAATGCAAATTATTCATATCTATATCATATTCCCCTTT
>LOJH01058106.1:0-11456 GCA_001685095.1 Ellobius talpinus
ATTTTCTTTGGGGCTTGCTGGATGTGGGGTATTGGGCAGGACAGAAACCCCCAACAAGCAAGTCAGCCCTCTTGTTACAAATGGCGTACAAGCAGGCCCCCCACTCATGTTACAGAAAGCTCAGGGGTCAATCATCTCATATAATAAACAAACAAATAAATAAGTAGCATTTCACTCAATATAGAAGGTGTTAAGCATGTAAATTTTTATAAACAAAGTTGGGGGGTATAGTTCAATTGTAGAGTGCTTACCTAGCATATGTAAGGCCTGAGGTTGATTTGTCAAACATTTGTGAATAGTAAATGCTACGTAGAGAAATTGCTAATTCTCTTCTCTACCTTCATGTTCAAGGTCCATTTCTGAGAGTTTACTGTGTTGCAGGCAAAGGAAAGGTTGTTATCAACTTTTGCCCACAAGGGCACCTGAATTTGATACAAATCTTTCTAACATTTACTAGTCATCTTAAAATAGACTTACCTTAAAAGTGAGCTGCAATTATGCAGGAGCTCGCAAGTAAACACTGAAAGCATAGAAGCATTGCAGTTTTTTCACTAATGCCTTCTTTACTGATGTTTTAAGGGATGTTGCTATAAATTAAAAGTTTAAACATCGGAGGAACCAAGCGAAGATGGAATAACTAAGTTGACATTAGAACACAGAAAACAAGACTGGGACTAGAGAATGAAACGAAGTGCAGCCTCCGTGTTTGTCCAGAGTGAATCCTGACAAAGAGCTAATGAAGATAAACAGTCTATTTAAGTGTGGCTGGTAAAATTCGCCTTTAGCCAGCAGCTGGCATGACTGTTGTCACTCAAAGGGCATTAAGTAAATGTCAAACAGTTGAGTCACTGAGAAACAGGGATGTCATGACCTACATCCTCATTAACAATTTTTGAAGATTCTTCCCTGGCCTATTAAACAAATGGTGCTTAATATCATGAATATATGTGAAGCCAAAGAAAGCAGCAAGAAGTCAATGTTTAAACAGGGTTCAGCTTGCGAGTTTCTGGGGAGATTAGCAGTGGCGTTTGCATGCTGGGCAGAGTGCATTTCCTTGAAATTCCCCTGATAGGAGACCGAATGACCATGTATTACTGCTGGGAGAAATAGAAAGTCCACCCGAGACCATGGGGTACTTCCGTCAAGTACAAAGGTTGTTATATCCTAGGACAGACAGTGCCTTCAGAATTCCCTCCCCGCCGGAGTAACCAAGGAAGTGTATCCTCACATTTTAAAGGAGCCCTTGACTAGCAAACTGTTCTTTGCTATTCCCAGTTCCTACTTCCTCATCTGCCTCTGGCTTTCATCCAGTTTTCATGAACGTATTCATTAATTAGAGTCTGCCAGCCTGACATAGTAATTGACCTTTGTTTTGGCCTTTGATGATGTCTTTGTCTCTTGGATTCAGTTTACCTCTACGTCTTTGAAACCAACTTCATTCATTTGCCAAGTTTTAGCCTGGCCTGTGCTCTACCCTAAGGTCAGAGAATGGCAGGTATCCCACACAATATCACTGCAAAGAGGAAGACTTTAATAATAGAGGCCCTGATGCCAAATCCCACACATCCCTTACCAGTGAGCAGAAATAGATCATTTCAACACCCTCCAGGTTAAAAACATTTTAGCAGAGTCTCAGGATGTCACAGCATAAGTAGGTTTGCAGCCCTTGATCTGGCTGCTGGCGCCCCAGCAAGAAAACCAGAGACTTCCCTGGATCTAATAGATTTTTTTCTACACTGCTCATTACAGATAGGCATTAATTAAGAATCAGAAAAATAGGGGCTAGAGAGGCAGATCAGCTATTAAGAGCGCATGCTGCTCTTCCAGAGGACCCTGGTTTGATTTCCAGCACCACACAGCGGCTCACAGCTAGCCGAAAACTCCAGTTCTAGAGGATCCAACACTGTCTTCAGGCCTCTGTGGGCAACGCACACCCACGGTGCCCAGACATACATGCAGGCAGGTGAATCGAGGAAGTCTGAGAACAAACACTGATGGGAAGTAGTGAGGAAAATACTTCAAGGAAAGCTAACAGCCACACTGGTAACGTGGAGGTGTCGGCAGCTTGTCCTGCTGAGAAGATTCACTACGGAGAAACTGAGGCTAATCACAGTATAGACAGGAACTACTACTTGGTCTGAAATCAAACTAGATCTTCTTCCTCAAACACCTATCATTTATACAGTAACTATTGGGCCAGGAGGCCACGAGTCGGAATTTCCCTCCTCCCTTGTGGAAGGAGGCCACCAAGTCGCCTGCTTGGGAAAATCACTGTCTTGATGGGATCACTTGTCGGGATGGCTTTACAACTGTCTGGTTTTGATTCCAGAAGGTAAACTTCTATTTAGACGGCTACATGACTAGTTTCGGAATAGAGGGCTTCAACGTAACAGCTGAATGATGTGAACAAACTCTGGCCTTTTAAAAACTCCATCCCTGAAGGTGTGTAATACAATAGTTGGATATTTAATGTGCATGATGAATGCTGGCTTCTGTCACAGTCACTGAAATTCCTTATTTTTATTATTAAAATATTCTTTTTTTTAAAAAAAAGTAAAATTAAGCAGCTCATACCAAGAAAACAAACCCAGGATTCTGGACAATAGTGCTCATGTTTGGGGTCAGGCTCTGCCCTGGGCCACAAGTATATTCTCATTCTTAGTCATTGGGAAAGCAGTGTTAGAAGAATTGAACTGCACACAACTGGCTTTTTATGTTTACCCTCTCTAGGACCAGAACTTGTGTGAAGCTCAAAGGCGCAGGTTGGAATGAGAATTAGAGGGGGTACTCTTAAAAGCCAGTCAGACCATCTTCAAGGGACTCTTATCTGTTTGCCACACTATAATCTACTGTTTGTTAAATATAGAAATTGAATACTTTTTTGCTAGTAAATAACTTATGTCCTCAGTTTGATTCCTCTTGCCATCACCAGAGACACTAAATGGCATAAAATTGCGACGGTGCCCACTTGGGTTGACAGAGTTCATCCGTCCTGTCCTGCATCCATCCTTCTCCCAAACATTTTATTCCATTTCTGTACACAAGTAGCAGATGGGCAGAGGGATGCTGTACAAATGCTACCGTTTTCCTGCTTGGAGACACTTAGGTTGGAGCTGAAACCGAACAGTGGGCTGTTTTAACCTAGAGGCAAGATCTAGGCCTTGCACAGCCTTCGGGGAGGGTACCAGGGTACCTCTTTGTCTCCTTGATGGCATAGATGCCTCCTGAGGAAATAAATGTAATATGTAAAACAAATGCAATTGAAATGGACTACACAAGGTGAAATTCTGTCTCTGATGGTTCTGAGCGTCTGTAGTTCTTAACAGTAGATTCTAGATCTGGAAGGCCTGGGAAGACGTTTGTGCTACCTGGAGGGGGAGAACTCAGGAATAGTTAGGCAAAGGATGGTGAAGTGGGAAAGAACGGCTTGAGCGAGGAGGAGCATTGTATGAAAGGACAGGAGTGGGAGGGAGAGAAAGAGAACAAGGTGTCTAGTGTGTGTTCTGAGCTCGAAAGTCGAGCCTGGAGAAGTCTAGCTAAGGAATTGTTTCAGTCTGTGCAGCTCCTTCAGCCCAAGGATTGCTCCTAGGGGCTTGTTTATACATAACAAGGTACACAGAAATCCTCTCGTCATAGAAATGTTCTGTGTGGCTACATATCAGGACAATACAGGGTAGTTTCAGTCTATCAAGTTAACACTGTACAACTCTCAGAGCGGAAATGATTTAAAATAGACTAAACACGCTAATCCAGATCACTGTGTACGTTCTAAATGGGGACTCCAGGCACAGCTGGGGCTCAGCTGTATTCACTGGGCACTCTGCTTGAAATCTTCTATGTATATAGAAATTTTTACTTTTTTAAAATATCCAAACTCTAATCCCAAGGTTCCTCACAAAACACGCTACAAATGACAGCGTATTTGAAGAGCTTATATGTAGATAGAAATTTTTACTTTTTTTAAAAAACCCAAACTTCAATCCCAAGGATTCTCACAGAACATGTTACAAATGACAGTGTGAATGAGTAATCTTGCCCAGCGCCGCAAAAGTCCAGCTCTGCAAAACGTTTTTAAGCTGGCAGGAGGTTGGTACTTTGAAATCTCAAATTTTCAAATAATGTTACAAACAGTTGTGTCTTAACAGACAGGCAAGCTTTCTTGACATTTGTCAGGTGATGTAGCCACTGCCCTGAGTGAAGACTGTTTGGATTTTTCAATGCGCACCCCCAGTCTAGTTCAAAGGTGCGGTTTTCAGTTGTTCCCATTGGCCTGTGTTCACAGCAGCATTTGAACTCCGCTCATTGAGCCGTAGCTGCAGACGGCATCCTAGCTACTGCATAGGAGTTTCTCTTTAGATGTATTTTAAATCTGAAATTTGATCAAGTGTGACAAGCTATATGGGGACTTACTAGCTGGGGCATTAGAAGGAGTACTTCTGACCCCAACTGCTTCTTATTGGAATCCAGAAGTACTGGGGTGGTGGGGGTGTGATGGCTGGGAGTGGGTGGGAGCAGCACCATTGTAAATCAGATTCCAGTGTACAAGAGGGATGCTTTCTGTTCAAGGCAAGAGGAAGAACTCTTCATCGTTAGGGGTGTCAGGTTGTGAAACTATGAAATGGAAATCATATATCCAGAGAAAGATATTCCCTAGACAGAGGGTGAGGACAGCAGCCAGTCTAAAGACACATGGGGCGTTTCCTTTTTTCTTCTTTCTTCAAAAGCTAAGACAAATGCATTGACAGCTATCACGAGACAGGTCTAGCATTACCCTTCACCCCTGCTCAGCTTGCTTTTTACTCTCTTATGCAATCACCAGTTTGAAAATTTGATTTCTTTTTACACTGGAGTGGAGGGCACCGTTGGTCATTGGATCCCAATGTTCTGTCATTCTCTCATAAGGAAGGACTTCACTTTGCAGGAAAACAAACACGTGTGACCGACCCTCAGGTGATCATTCACCGTTTGGTGGCTCTCACTGTAGAAGAGCAGGAATTCTGGAAGACAGCTGCTAACAGGTACTGTCACACTCATGCACTTTTTTCTTTTTCTTTCTTTTTGTTTGGGGGGGAAGTATGTTAAAATCTCTATTATTTTATTTTAAATTTATTTTACATCCCAACGGCAACCTCTAGGTGATGCCTTTCCCACCCCACCAGCTTTGACACATTTTCCTCTAGAGCTCTGTTTATTTGGTCAGAATCTGAAAAGAGCAGTGTGAATTACGATGAAAGCAGACACACATGTTCACCATTTTATTCAGAGAAATAGGAAAGGTGAAGTGGACTGGGCCCTGCGAAACCACAAGGATCTCTGTTCAATGCGCCATTGTCTTTATGTCAATGTTTATTGTTTGGCTTTCATCAGAAGCTTCACACAAAGCTTCAGCTCTCTCCAAGACAGAATAGGAAAGACCCGCAGACACGTTTGCCTTCCTTCTGGTGTGTTGGTTCCCATATTTTTATTTTTCAACTAGCCATCCGTGAGATTCCTATTATCATACCCAGTGTTGTTCTCTCAAAGACATCTTGCTGGTTCAACAATGATTAAATGTTGCTTCATGGTAGCTATGAGCAACTGGCAAGTTTGTATGTCACTGTTGGCAGTTGGCACGGGAGGCATGGTGGTGGGCGAACAGGCTATGATAGAATAGTTTGGCCTGCCATGGCGTTCTGCCATGGTTCTTTTCAACCCATCTCTTCTTTTGCTGGAATCTCCTGGCTTCCCTCCAGTCATCCATTGCTGAACAGATAGTTTGGCAGTAAATGGAAGGGGTAGAAACCAGAGTGGAATTCAAGATTCAGCAGACAGGCTCCAGCATCTATACACACTGGCTCTCAGGCTGGTGAGGTGAATACCTCCGCTCTCCAGCAGACACCACTCAGGGTTTGTGGCTCCATAGGTAGGCTTTTCACTTTAATTGCAGACGTCAGTTAACTTTCTCAGTAAACAAACACATTCTGAGGAAATTTCCAGAAGCGTATGTCATTTCATTTCTGCTATTAGTGATGAGTGCATCACCCACATGTATTTAAAGTAAGCAGGACTTGCTTGGGCGTAGCTGGTCCTAGTCCACGTTTCCCTGCGCTGTGATGTAGCCATTTTTCTGATTAGTCTGTCTAGTTAATCCTCAGAGCAGCTAGCAGCTTTTTCAGAGAAGGTTCAAACTGTGCTGTTTTATTTCTTAGATTCATTCATTTTTGGTGCATGAGTGTTTTGACAACATGTATGTCTGTGCATGACATGTGTTCCTGGAGCCCCTGGAAGCCACAAGAAAGCATCAGATTGTCCGGAACTGGAGTTACAGATGGTTGTGAGCCACCATGTGGGTGCTGGAAACTAAACTCAGGTCCTTCACAAGCTCAGAGAGGGCTCTTAAATCCCAAGTCATCTCTCTAGTTCCTGAACTGTTACTTTAAATAAATACATTTGTTAGCTTTTTGCTGGATAGATTAGCATGTTTTCCTGTCTCTTTGATTATTCATGGCTATAATTATCAAGCTGTTTCTATTTGTTGATTGAATAGCCTGCAGTTTTCAGGCTTCACATTCCAATATGCAAAAGCTATCATAATAACACACGAGCCAGGGAATAAAACAGGAAATATTGTAATCTGTCTTCACAAAGAAGGCTTTAGACGTATAAAGTTCCCAGATCTCGTCATTAGAGTGTCAGCAGATAGAGTATTTCTCAGCTTTCATTGAAAAAAAAGAAAGGTGTGGACCTGTGGTTCTGGGGAATCAAACTTTATATTAAATGAAGTATCTGCCATAAAATACTAGAAAGCATATATTTTGTTTCACTGGTTCTTGCTTATGCTCAACTTGTGTGAATAATTTGATTGATTGCTACTTTATCTTCCACTAACTGGCAGCAGTCAGTGGTAAATCTATCTGTGAGGTACCTTCCTCGCACAGGATAAAATGTTACTTTTCCTCAGTGTGGTCTCATTTGATTACAATTGCAGCCGGGCCTGGCCACATTCCATCCATAATTAATCGTCGCTTTGGTTTCCAGTTGCAGGAGGCGAGTGCTGTGCCGCTTCCATCCTTTAGATAACGGCTCGCCGCGCCAGCTGGCAAGAGAATGGGGTCTTTCATACTGTGCCTAATGGGTGGGCGCAGAGGCTGAGCCTGTCGGGGCGCTCGTTCAGCCGAACCGTGCCAGAGGAGGTCCAACGTGCTGACGGTCTCGTTGGCACCTCCTGCTTCTGAGGAGACACCGTTTACAAGGGGTTTCCTTTCAGCGTCTCTCGCCGGGTGATAGGATAGTTGGTAGTAACAGGAAAATGAATTCGCTCAGGGCTTTTCTGAAGAGGCTAGACCATCCTCTCCCTCCTGGATACTCAGCTGCCATCTCATCGCCATTAAGTGACTGTTTTGTCGTAACTCTAGAACCCTGTTTACTTCTTGGGCAAATAGTTTGACGTTCTTCTTGGGGAAAGAGTAGGGAGTATACCAGATACAAAGGCCTATTATCTATCCAAGTCCAACACTGAGGCTTGCTTTTGAGTAACAGGGCACATAACTTTTCAGTTACAGGTGCAAAGAGATAGATGACATTTTTTTTTTTTGGAGCTAAGTTTTGCTGTGCAGCAGAACTGTCCTTGAACTTGCAGTAATCCTCCTGCCTTAGCCTCTTCAGTACTGGTATTACAGGTGGGTGAGGCCATGCCCAACAAGATTTAAATAATGTGTCACTTAATTTACTTTCTGCAGAACTTCCTTAAAAATGAACAGCATGGCTAGTGTCATTGGGCATGCGTTGTTACCGAACCGTATAAAGCACTGCCGCGTTAATCCATTTTGAATTACCCAAACAGAATTGAAGCCAGATTTTGAAACTCATCTGCCTCTGGCAACCATGCAGGTGATTTTGAGGGATATGGATCAAGTGTGACAAACCCGA
The DNA here is from genome assembly GCA_001685095.1 of Ellobius talpinus. Taxonomy (NCBI): domain Eukaryota; kingdom Metazoa; phylum Chordata; class Mammalia; order Rodentia; family Cricetidae; genus Ellobius; species Ellobius talpinus. The sequence goes on from LOJH01058106.1 coordinate 7,909, forward strand.
GAGACGCGGATAGGGTGTGATACAAAGATGGCGTATTTATGATGTATTTCGCACAACCTAATATCATAGGAGGGGACGTTCTGGCAAATTGTTGGCACATGGAGAAAATGGCCCCATTAGAAAAGGACCTTCTTAAGTCAAGAGAAACTGGATATTAAGATTTTTATCCAGCTCTAGTTTTTACGCCACCAACTGCAAAAAGTTCAATTAAAAACCATTAGCAAGCCAGATGTGGTGGTTTGCGCCTGAAATCTTAGCACTTGGGAAACTGAGGCAGGATATCAAAGACAGCCCTGGTTACAGGGAGAGACTTTGTCTCAAAAACAAGTCAAAATAAAACCAGACCAGAGCAGACTAGGCTATGACAGAGCAGAAGAGATCAGACCAGACCAGAGCAGGCCAGGCCAGACTAGATCAAAACAAAACAAGACAAGACAAGAAATAATAAACAAAATGGCTTGTTTAAGGTTTGGGGTATGATGGCTTGGAAAGCAATAGCAATTCATTTAAAGATCAACATGTTTATCTTTTCAACACAACTGTCCTCCGAGATTGTATCTGCCATTTAGTACTGCAAGAGCATGGGTGTTTATTTGGGAAGCAGATGAAATGCATTCGTTTGATAAGCTGTGCCATTGTCTTACGCTCCTCCACAAATTGTAGCCCCTGTCATGTACCATGCGATGTGTCATAAGGGAAATGTCCTTGTGTCATTAAAAACTGACACCTCCATTTACTCTGCTGCCCATTTTCTGATGGCAAAATGATTGCAGCTGAAAACTATGTAACGCTGTTAGCTCAGCAGTGCATTCTACAGTGCAATCACAATGAAACCTAGACTTGGAATCCAACAAATATCATGCTTTGCATGAAACTGTGAAGACAATTCAGACTACAGTTCTGTGGGAGAGGTAACATAGGCATGAGACTATAGAACGTTTGCTAGTTTTTTTGTTCTGTTTTGAGTCAGAGACTCACTCTGTAATCTACGACGGCCTAGGGCTGACTCATCATATAGCTCAGACTCGCCTTGAGTTTGCAGAATCTTCCTGATTTAGTCTTTTAAGTACTGGGATTATAGGTGTGAGTCACTGCAACTGCCATGCTTTTTCTTCTCTTCCTTCTTAGATATAAAAAATAATGACAAAACTTTCTGACTTACTATGGCGCATTATTCAACAGTTCTTGATGTGCACGAAGTGAAATGCCACTAATTTTCTTTAAGTTAGATTTAATGTTGTCAAGCCCTTTCTTTAACGTGAAATACAGTTGACGATTCACACATAAATTGAAAGTGTTAGCATATGGACTTAGCTTGTGCGCTGTATGTCTCTAATACAAGGCACATAGGTGGGCAGCGAGAGTACAAACATCAGCTTAGGAAAGTCAGAAAAACTGGCTTGGGATGCTTGCGCCCAGTGTTGTCAAGCACGGCTTTCATAGTGTTTTAACAGTGGCATAGAGAAAGCAAGGAACCCCGGGAATTATTAGACACTGTGGTGAATGTTTTAGGAGGGAACTGGCTGGAGATGCTTTTTAAAGAAAGCAAGGATAAGAGGCGTGGGGGTAGGAGGTAGGGGTGAGGAGGTGGAGGGGTGAGGAGGGAGGTGATGGGAGGGGGAAGGCATGGGGGCGGTCAAGGTCAGTGCCAGTCAAGGCTTCAGGATGTGGAAAGTTAGTTTTTGTTTCTGGAAGCGAAGCAGAAACACAGAGGAAGCCATTATTAGAGGAGCCTAGACACTTCTAAACATTGAGCTGCGCAAACAATATCGCGTGGCAGGAGGGTCTTCCCAGGTGCGGGACTCTGTGGAAACATGATCACAGCCCTTTGCACTGATACATTGGTAAACTCTGAAGATATCTGTGGGAATTGAGAAGATGTAGAATGATCTAGGATATTGCCTGGCTCATTTAGATCGAAGTTGACGCCCTAAGGCTAAAGGAGGAGGAGGTATTATGCAGGTGAAATGTCTTTATTTTGGGAAGATTAATTCTGAAGGGGGGCCAAGTGTCCAGAGCGCAGTCCCTGCTTTCGAAGCAGGAGAGACGCAGGTTGCTCTGTGGAGGGAGAGGAGGGTGTCATGGAAAGTTTCACAACCGTGAATACAAGGGCAGGGTATATGGTTGGTTTGTCATCCTCTTCTAAGCTTTCGTTGTGTTTGAACATCTTAAAATAAATGAAAAGTAAACGTCGCCATCTCTCACAAACTAGCCAATGACAAGACAGTGTCGGTGAAGAGCAAGGTGAGGTCACGTGGGCTTAACTGATTCCTCTCATGGCAAATGAAAATGTAGTGAGTATGAGGAAGACGCAAACATGTCGCCAATTTCTGGACATTATTAAATTAGAGAGCGTGGGGAAGGGGGTGTTTAAAGACACACCCGGAACAAGCGTGCAAAGGCTGTCGTTTAGCAAAAGGCTCATCCATCTGCATATCCTTCGGACTCAAGAGTAGATGCCACAGGGCTTAGGTGTTTGAACATAAATGTTCCCTGGAGAATTATTTAGTTCAGAAGTAGAATGCTGATAGACCAAATTATAATACAGTCCTACCCTGGGACAAACTGCCAATATAGTAAAACCACAGCTGAGTCTCCAAGGTGCTATGCGAACCGAAAGAAACCAGACACATAATAGGCACTATGCTTCGTCTCAGTGAAACTCTAGCTAGAAACCCTTTCTACTCTGTACTCAGAGAAAGCGGTTTCTTCTGGATGGAGGCACAGCTGGCTGGATGCAAGCACACACGTTTTCCCGCATGCTGGAGAGTTTGGTGGTGCTGGTCGTACACAATTTGTCAAAGTTCATTGAACTGTGTGAAAATGGAGCCATTGTCATATTTTAGTTATATTCCAGCATAGTTGATTTTTTTTGATTTTTTTAAAATAAAGGGAAAACCCCTGAGATTCAGATTGCTGCATTTTCCTACAAATACATAGCGAAGGGAAATTGCAAGATGCTAATTATATATATTTGAAAACTATTTCATACTGGAAGGGAAAACAGACAGCTCTTGGGTAGTTTGTATAAAAAATGTGCTAATAATTAAAAAAGAAATATGGCCAATCCTGGGGCTTGATGACCAGCCAGTTTAGTGAATTGGTGAGCTCCAGCTTCAGTGAGACCTTGTCTCAAAAATTAAGTGGACAGCAATAGAAGACCTCTGGCCTCCACATGTACATTCCTAAGTGAGTGCATTTCCCCACACAAGTCCACACACACACACACACACACACACACACACACACCTATACTTGAAGTTTACCACCTCTATCTTCTAGAGTGTGTGCATGTGTACATGTGCGTGTTTGGCTACCTCTATGGAGGCAAGAGGACAGTTTTGAGTGTTGTCTCTCAGATGTCATCCACCCCCTTTTTGGGGCAGGATCTCTTAGTAAGCTGGTACTTATTAAGCAGAGAACATCAGAGATTCTCCTGTCTCCCCTTCTTCTTTTCCTCCCCACCCTATCCATCGCCAAACCCTGCATTTACAGGCATGACACTCAGATTTGGTTTTTCTTTTTTCTTTTCCTTTCTTTTTTTTCTC
>LOJH01058107.1:0-11456 GCA_001685095.1 Ellobius talpinus
CACTGGGAGTGGGCGTGGCTTGCCTCTTAAAGAGTCAAAAACCATAACACATATCATGAGCCCATTTTGATTTTTGAAAGTTAGGCCAGGCATGGTAGTGTATGCATGTGGTTCCCAGAATTTAGGAGGCTGAGAGGCAGGAGAATTGTTGGGAGTTTGAAGCTGGCGAGAGCTACAAAACAAGACCCTGTTCCAAAAGGCCAAAAACAATTAAAAAGAGAAAGCTAAAGCTGAGCGGTGGTGGCGTACACCTTTAGTCCCAGCACTAGGGAGGCAGAGGCAGGTGGAGCTCTGTGAGTTTGAGGCCAGAGCAAATTCCAGGGCTGCACAGAGAAACCCTGTCTCTGGGGAGAAAAAAAAGAATTAAAAATAAATTTAATTTAATAAACCCACTGTGAACTGATACAGGGACAGTATATATGTACATTTTAATGGGAAGTTTCAAATCAGAATGCTAACAAAGGATCGTGCCTAAAGCAAAGCGTGTGACCTGTGAATTAACCTACATCCTGCCTCAAGTCTAAAGCTCCCAGCAGAGGACTTTCAGGGACAAAATCAGGAACACCTCGTATCTCTACCAAGACCCACCTTGAGATTTCTCTGCCCTCAGGCTGGGTGTAGAGGAGCACACCTTTAGCACCAGGGGTCCACAAGCAGCTGCCTGGGAGATTCAGGCCAGCCTGGTCTACACAGTGAGCTCTTAAATTTATACCTGGTACTGAGGGCTGTGGATCAGAGGAGGGCTTGGAACCTCAGGGAACCGACTGACCCACTTGATTGTGAGCAACTGTGCTGGGAACCTGACCCAGGTTCCCTGAAGAAGCAGCAAATGCCACCTCTCTAGCTCTCTCTGTTTTTATCCTATCAACCAGCATCCTGCCTGTGCTTCAGAAACTACCTTACACTCACATTTACTAAAGAAAAGTTTCTTAGATAAGAATAATTTGCCAGGTGGTGGTGACACCCATTTAATCCCAGCACTCAGGAGTCAGAGGCAGGAGGATCTCTGTGAGTTCAAGGCCAGCCTGGTCTACAAGAGCTAGGTTCAGGACAGGCTCCAAAGCTACAGAGAAGCCCTGTCTCGGAAAAAAAAAAGAACAACAACAACAACAACAAAACAAACAAACAGAAAAAGAATAACTTGGCCAGGTGTGGAAAGGTCTCTTTCCGTTCAGCACCGGGGAGGCAGAGGCAGGCAAATCTCTGTGAGTTCCAAACAGCCAGGACCACAAACAGTGAGACCCTGTCTCAAAACAAAACAACTAAATACTAAGTATACCTTGGTGGCGCCTTACCTGTAAGTCCCTGTGCTAGCGAGGCAGTGAGGCCAGGGAGTCAGGACCAGGAGACATTACAGAAGAAGCAGCCTCAGCAAACAGGAGTGTAAGGACTCCCTGGGCTCTCTGCCTGGTTGGCTGAGATGTGAGGGTCCCAACCCTGTGCTCCCACAGCCTCACGCTCCTCCTCTATGCCTTCTCCATGCCTCCCAGGACCTTCCTAAATCATGAGCCGTGATTTAAAAACCACAAAGGGACGTGTTTGCCAAGCCCACACCCACGTACTCCCACATCTTCCTGAGGGTCTTTCTCCCAGCCTTCAAGCTTTAGCCTATAGTAAAATATCAGTCTCAAACCCCAAATCTGCATAATAACAGTGGGGCTGAGAGCACAGAGAGAAGGAATTCTATTCCCAGGATTGGCTCCTAACTCTAGCTCCAGATCTGAAGGAAACCCTCTCCTGACTCCAAACACACAATATATATACTCTTACATATACATACATACACACATATACATAAATTATTTTTTTAAATTTTATGTGCATTGGTGTTTTGCCTGTGTGAGGGTGTTGGGTCCCTTAGAACTGGAGTTACAGACAGTTGTGAGCTGCCATGTGGGTGCTGGGAATTGAACCCAGGTCCTCTGGAAGAGCAGCCAGTGCTCTTAACCACTGAGCCATCTCCCCAGCTGCAATTTAGTTTTTTAAATGTATGTTCTCACATGGGACAAGACATTACATTTTTAGATTCCTCCTCTGCATTCCTGGTGGCATAAAAATCAACATGTTAACTTACTTAGCAAGTGGGGTTTCATCTTGTGTGCCACACGAGAAAGAACCCAGGGCTGATGAGCTGAGTCAGCAGGCGAAGGCTGTGGAAACCTGGGTTTGATTTCTGGGCCCCGCCCGAAAGGAGTGCGGCACTCCCACAACTTGCTCCTGGCCTTCACACACAGACACACACCTCAATGGAACCTTAAAGATAGAAATCAAAATAAAGTTACTATGAACTGGACAGGTTATGGAACCTCAGGTGTTTGCTTGCTTGCTTACTTTGGTAGGGCTGGGGCCTGACACCACAGCCTCGTTCCTGCTGGGCGAGCTCTGTAACACTGGGCCCACTAGTGATCTTCCTCTGACTTCTCCAGTGCAACTCTCAGAAGCAATTCCTCAGTAAGAGTAGCTGAAAGCAGATCATCGAGTCCAAGGTGCTGGAGAGCAAAGCAGTAGTAAGCCTTCAACTCCAGCACAGGTGGCCTGGATCCTGTCTGGGACTCACAGAGATGGTTAGAGCAAGTGCTAGAGAATTTGCTTCTTAACCAGATTCAGCTGGGCTGAGCTATGGCTTCAATTTGCATACCAAAGAAGTTAGCCAGGTCCTGTTGATAGTCTTTCGGAAACTACACTGGAAAAACTACTTGTTTGAAGTATTATTAAAAAATGATCTAACCATCCTGCTGGGGTTGTGCTCATATGATCCCAGCCTTGTGGGAGGTGGAGGAGGCAGAGGCAGGAGGATTCCTGCAACATTAAAGCCAGTCAGTTGAGTTCCAAGCCGCCTGAGGGCACACAGTAAAGGACCTTGTCTTAAAGAAAAAACTGGCAGTAGTGATTGTTACTTTAATCTCGGGGCCAGAAGCAGGCAGATCTCTTAAGAGTTTGAAGCCAGCCTGCTCTACAGAGCAAGTTCCAGGACAGCCATTGCTAAACAGAGAAACTTTGTCTCGAAAACCCAAAAGAACAAAACAAAACAAGAGTTGTGGGAATTTGAGGAAGCTCTCTTGAGCTTGAGGCCAGCCTGGTCTATACAGTGAGTTCCTGGTCTATCCTATCTCAGAAAAAAACAAAAGCAAACAAAAGTTCATGATCATCCTGGGCCACTTACTGAGAGACCTGTGTCATGTCTCTATTTTTTTTTTTGGAGGGGGGAATTTTGAGACAGGGTTTCTCTGTAGTTGTAGAGCTTGTCCTGGAACTAGCTCTTGTAGACCACGCTGGCCTGGAGCTCACAGAGATCCACCCACCTCTGCCTCCGCGAGTCCTGGGATTAAAGGTGTGGGCTACCACCACCCAGCCCTTTTTTTTTTTTGGTGCAGGCCTGGTTTAGAACTCACAGAGATCCCCCTGCCTCGGCCTCCCTTGAACGGGAATTAGAGGTGGAGGCCACCACACCCAGCCAAAATTTCTTCAGTTTTGTACAGGGTTAGTGTTTAGGGCAGATCAGAGGAAGAGTTTGTCCCACAGCATTCGCCTTTAACTCAAGTGGATCCTTTAATCAGTCCTTCATTAGCATTAAAATAGCCTGGAGGGTTGGTTTACTTGAGGTTTAAAAGGAACCCAGACTTCACCACCTGCTCACTTCACCTCTGCTGGTGAATTTGGGTCTCAGTCTTTTCCAAAACTAACCAGTTTTATTTGGAGCTAACTTTCAAGGCTTCTGCTCATTGCCATGGAGGAGCCATCAGAGGTGTTTGACCCATCAGAAGAGGAGTTCGACCCACTCGTGGACTCGGAATCTTCTCAGACGGATGAACAAGACTCCTCGGATGATTCGGGTAGGCCAGCCTTTTGGCCCCGGAGTTTGGGGAAGTCAGTAGGCGGCCACCCTTTCTCATCTTGCCAAAGTGGGCAGGCGGCTAGTACCTGACAGCCAGTGTTCCTACCCGCCGAGCCATCTCCAGCCCCGTCCTGGATCTTTTTTGTAGCCTAACCTGGCCTCAAACTGGATCCTCGTGCACCAGTCTAGGCCTCTAGAGTGCACTAGGATTAAACACGGCTCTGCTGCAGGCTTATATTTTAAACACAGGAATCTTTTGGTTTTCGAGACTGGGTTTCTCCGTAGCCCTGGGTGTTCCAGAACTATGTAGACCAGGCTGGCATAAACTCAGACCCGCCTGCCTCTGCCTCCTGCGCGCTGGGACTACAGCCCAGCTACACAGAAATCTAAAGTTTTACTTGAACGTGAACTTTTTCTTATTCTCAACCACTTTCTGGGAGCGGCTTTTCAGCTAAATTTCCATTTCTGGTGAATGGCTTAACAGGGGAAATAGCCCAGGATGGCTGAGCCATATGTTCCATGCTGGTAGTGGTAGGAGGGGGCGGCTGGCTGCAGGTGTAGCTCCTGCAGCCTGACGACCTCCAGGTTTGCCATCAGGCCCTCAGGCTATGGGTGTGGTTCAGGAGGAGCCCTTCCTTACCCTAGCTGAGAGGAAGAGAAATGTTTGCCCTGGATGTGCCTGCCCTACCTGACAGTTAACATGTGGCCTCCTGTGGTACCTGTATGTTTAGATGCTTTATTTTTGAGACTGTTGCCCCTGCTGGCCTAAAACTCCCTGTATTTAGGCCAGGTTATACCAAATTCTGTCAATAATCCTGTCTGTCCCAAACCTGGAAATGAGGCGAGCTACCATGGCGTGACTCAACCTTGATGACACTTGTGGCGAGTCTGTCCACCGGGTGTTAATGATTTGAATGGGAAGAACAGGATTGGCTTGCCACAATCCCCTTCCCACAGAGTCCAACAGGAAGCATGGGACAACTCAAACGAGATTTAGGTGGAAAGTTAGCCAGCTCTTGGAAGAGTTCCAGAGCCTCACCTGGGCAAGCCTGGAGGGCCAAGCCACATTCCCAGAATAATTAATTGGCTTATGGTGCAGATTCTCTGGAAGTGTGAGTTCCTGCCCTTGAACGCAGGTCTCAGAACTTCTGAACCTAGAAACGACAGTTGGACCCCTGGAACAGTGTCGTATATGGAACAGCACGTGGTAAGAAGTCAGTGATCGCCGCACAAACGCTAGGGTATCTATCTGCCTGGAGTTTATGACCGCATGCCCTGCGCACATGAAATACTTTTGGTTGGTGCCTTGAGCAGAGTGAGTGTCTTCCCCGGGGTATTGCTTTGGGAGCGTGGTGCGCCTCCCACTAACGGCTCTTCACCTTCTGCTGTAGGAATCTCCCAGCCAGAAAACTTAGTAAAAGACATGAGAAAGCTGACCATCGACCCCAGTGCCAAGAAGCCTCCTGCTTCCCTGGCAGGACTTAAACTTCGTCGGCCCAGCCGCCGCATTCGCATCCTCCGCCGCGCAATAAAGATGAGAACGGTAGAGAACAAAAGTGAGAAAATCTTGAGGGAGGTCCAAAGTGCCTTTCCCAAGAGAAGAGTCCGCACACTACTGTCTGTGCAGAACAATCCTGTCGCGAAGATGAAGCGATTAATGCGGGTGAGTTGCATTTGTGGACAGGGCTATTGATTAGATAGCAGTGGCAACCTCAGGGGAGTGACGCCTGAATTCCCACATCAGTCTGGTTGGTTGGTGACTATACAGTCTCAGGCCAGCCTGAGCTATCTGCAATTAAGTAGTGGTAAGCAACAGTCACTGGAGTCTCACTGTATTCCAGACTGGCCTCCAATTCAATCTACAAACTTGCCCCTCATCCTCCTCCAGTGCTGGGATTACAGGGTTTTGGGCTACCTTACGAGGCTAACTTAGACTGGATCTTAGAGCCACATAGCTGGCCTGTTACAGTGTAGACCCAAAACTTGGGGTGGTCCTCCTGTTTGTTTAACAGTGCTGCCAGGAGCAGGGTCTCACAGAGTAGTTGTTTTAACTTTGTCTTGATAAAATCAAGTAATTTTGGTTTTGTTTTTCCCATGAAGATTGAAAAGAAACTAAAAAGCCGCAATGATGGAAATGTGGTAACTAACTTTTTCTTGCTAATACATGTTGGTGGGTTGGATGCCTTTTTTATTGTTTGGTTTGGAAAAGGTGTGTGGGGGGTGATAAACCCTTAGGGTATCTGGTTATTGAGCCCAGTACTTAAACAGTTAAGGATTTGTTTCTTAGGGTTGCAATATTCTGATTAACCTATTGCATTATTTCTTCCAGTTTAACCAAGCGCAACCATTCAAATGCCTCTGCACTTTCTGCCTGTACCATGGCTGGGATCCTTCTGAGAATGCGAAAATTGGAAAAAAATAGGACCATCAATTCAGGGCTAAGTTGTGTACTGCCCTTAGGGCTGATGACGCCATACAGCCGATGTAAAAGGGTTTGTTATTTTTTTAAGATTAAACTGCAATAGTGAGTTCTGTGATAGTTTTATTCTTTTTCCTGATGCTGGGTGACCTTTCCACACTTGTTACCATTACATGATATATAGAATGTGTTAAGTTTGAATGCATGTGAATGAATTTAATTTAACCTAAAGAATCAAGAGTGAGTCTCGGCTTACTCAAGTCTGGAGTTAAGTTAATAACTTTTGAAAGAATGTCAATAGAATTTGGGGGTATTGTGGTTTAGAAGGTAATAATTGGAATAGATCTTTGGGTTTTCTCGTTCGCAGAAATTTGTAATAAAGGCAATCTTGACATCTTAAGTTTTAGTAATAAGTACAGAGAACAAATTAAAGTAGATCATTAGAGCTTACACTGGAGTTCATTTTTCATGTATTCATTTACTAGATGTATGTGTGGGGGCATGTACGTTCCACGGTGCGTGTGGAGGTCAGAATAACTGGTCAATATTTTTCAGACTTGGTATTGATCTCAGGTTGTCAGGCCACCAGGCTTGGCGGCAAGCACCTATTCGCACTGAGCCATCTAGATGGCCCCTTGTTTTACATGTGTGTGTGTTTGTGTTTGTTTCATGGTGACAATTGTCAGGAGTCAGTTTTCTCCTTGTGAATTCTAGGGATCAAGCTCGTGTTACAGGAATATTAGCACCCTGGTAGGTTTGAGACCTGTCTTAATATGCAGCCCTGGCTGGCACTCATTCTGTAGACAGGGAAGGGAAGGAAGGTGGAGAGCAAATTGAATACAAATCTTTACTGTATATCTAGGGTCTTGGGTATTAGAGGTATACTGTCAACCCTATTTACTGAGATAGGGTCTCCAAGAGAATTAGCTCATTTTCAACTACTGGTCTTGCCTCTAGCTCCAAGTTTTCTAACACAGTAATGTGTCAGATCTGCAAAAAATGGCTTAACAGTATTTTTTTTTAAGACAAGGTTTTCTCTGTGTAGCCGTGACTGTCCTGGAACTTGCTCTGTAGACCAGACTGGCCTTGAACTCACAGATCACCTGCCTCTGCCAAGATTAAAGGCATACACCACCACTTCCTGGCTGTACCAATAAATTCTCAGGTACAGGTATGTGGCATTGTGTTGTGACTGTCACTAGAAGACAACCAGAGCACAGTATTTTCATGCTTTAACTTCCTGCAAAAATGTCAAGAAAGGAATTAGAAAGATGGCCCCAGGAACTTGCTAGACAATATAATATATATACAAGATTTCTCTTGAAAGATCTAGGTGAGTCTTGTAGCTAAGACCAGCTAGGTATCTTGATTATAAACTCCTAGAGATTAGCTCTGTCTTCAGGTTGAGGCCACCACTTCAGATGTTATGAGCCCAGGGTCGTGACCTAAGTATCCAACTGAGCAGCTGTGCATCACAATCTCATAACCTCCTCTTCTGGAGGAGAGTTGACTGCTCAAGCAGCTCATAGCTCTTGAGCAAATTCTTAAGCATGTTGCAAAGCTTGTAGATGAGCAGCCAGGTGGAAAAGACGCACAGGGGCAAAAGTACAGAGAAGGTTGCACTACTTCTGGGTAATGTTATGCAACTTCAGACATGCGGAGGGTAGTAGAGGACATCCTGCTGGAGTTGTCTCCCTGACCCTGTCTGGGTAGCAGGCTTGGTTAGCTCAAGCCCTTGGCCCACCAGCCAGCTCAGCTCAGAACTTACTCCTATTTAAGAGGAGCATTACAAAGAGGATGGATTTCATCGCTGACCATTAATTAATAACCCTTGCAGCACCCAGAAATGGTTTTAACTTTAAGTCTACATTTCCTAAATTGACCTTGAACTTCTGATCTTCCCCTGTCTCTAATTGGGATTACAGTTTTGGGACTACTGAAATATGGGACATTGTAGAGATAAGTTACTGGGAAGATTGCTCTATTTAACAATGTCTTACTGCTGTGCCTAAATGAGCTATAATAGGTATGTAAGCCTAGGAGTGAACAGTGTAAGAGTCAATGTTTCCATGCATCCACTGGGGGCTGGACTATCCCTTGTAGGTAGAGAAGCTACTGCACACAAGAGTCAGAGACCAATACAGTTAAGTGTCACAGGAGGGAGTATAAAAGAGAGCATGGGGTCTTGAGACCCCATGTACACAGACTCAACTTTGTGTGTGTGTGTGTGTGTGTGTGTGTGTGTTGTCAAAACCAGGCTCACAAGTGGTTCAGGCAGACATGCAGGCAGAACACCGTACACAAAGGCCATGCTGATGACAGCTAAGGAGCAGTTTTTGCCTGTTGGTATCCAGAAAGGAGGGCAGAATGATTAGCACTAGTTACAACCAGTGGATTGGTTCCAACAAATGACCAAAGCTCCACATGGAAGGACTTGTTTTAGGAATACTGACATTGCCAGTTTCATCTGTAGGTGTTACTCTACCCAGAATAGTCCAAGTCACCATGGTCACAATGGTGAGGAAAGCGGAGCCATCATGGATACCAAAGCCATCTTAAACATTTTTTTTGTTTGAATTTAAGTTGCTGGCTAGTAAAAACAACCATCTTGTTTTGGCTACAATCACATTAAATTTATAGATGGAACTTAATATTTATGAGCACGGGTGAGCAAGGTGTTTTCCATATTGCATTGTGAGGGCTACAGGTAAGAACTGTCCATTAATGATTGTATTGCTTCTGTTTGAATCATTAAAGCTCTTAATGAACATTATTAAAGCTCTTCACTCTAAAGAGTTGGCTGGAGATGGCCACTGTGATGCTCTGAGCCCATGGCTTTCACGCCTGAGTAAGCAACATTACTAGGGACCTACAGTTCTTTGGGTTTTGAGAGTCACAGAGAGAGTACTCCAGGTTTCCAGCTCTCAGAAGCTGTCACCCATGCTNTGGGGGGGGGGGAGTGTAGGGCTTTTGGCAAGGAAGCCATCTCTGAGTTATTTCTGATGCTAAAGTAATCTTTCCCATACTCCTGTAAGTAACTCCAATAAAACTCATTGATTTTCAGAGTTGGACTTCTGGTCCACCTGCAGTTCCTTAACTGTGGTGAGTAGACATTTGCTCATGGCATTTTAGGAATGTCTCAGAACACTGTAGCCCTGGCTCGCCTGGAACTCACTCTGTGGACTAGGCTGACTTCAAAGAGAATCTGCTTGCCTCTGTCTCCCAAGTGCTGGGATAAAATGTGTGCCACGGGAAGCTGGAGAGGTGCCGAGTGGTGGCTACTTATTTCTTTCCATAAGTCTCAGATTTGATCCCTAGCACATGGGTGTGTGGCACGCACACACCTTTAATCCCAGCGCTTGAGAGGCAGAGGCAGGCGGATCTCTAGCCAGTCTAGTCTATATAGTGTGTTTCAGGACAGCCAGGGCTATGTAGAGAAAACCTGTCCCAAAAAATTTTTTTAATGAGCTCGTTTCAAGTTATGTTTAACCTGGAAGTCAACTGAACCAAGTCACTGTTCTTGGCAGGTTATTTTCTTCGTAAACTCCCTTGTGTGTTAAAGTATTTCCATTTCATTTTTTAACAGGCTATATAATGTGTGTGTGTGTGTGTGTGCGCGTAAGGGGTATGTAACCTAGTCTATGGGCCCAGTCAAGAAGTCAGGAAGACAGCAGATTCTTTCAAGGAACTTTTTCCAATGGTTAAATGTGGGCAGTGGCCATAGGCATTTCTTTGACTATAGTTTCCCCCAAATACTGGCTTGCTGGCACGTATGGATTTTGGTGATGTCTTCAGGAAGAATTTGGTCAGAGTGGCTGGCCTGTGTGCTTTTGGCACCAAACACCTCCCTTTAGCTTACAAATATTACTTCAATACTCTTCCCCCAATGCCTTGATTGTTGTGTTTTCTGGTGCTCTATGACTTTGAAGTTTAATTACTCTCTTTTGCATAGTGGATATGGAACCCAGAGTTTTGTACACACTAGACAAGCACACTCTACCACTGAGGGAATCCCAGAACATTCCATTTATTTATTTAGACAGATTCTCTTATAGCCCAAGCTGGCCTATGTAGCTGAGGATGATCTTGAACTCCTAATCTTCCTGCCTCCACCTCCACATGCTGGGTCCACTGGCATGCCGTCACACATGGGTAGTAGTTCTTTCTGCTCCTTTCTCCTTAGGATCCAAACAAGTTCCTTCTGTTCAGTCCCTTTCATTCCCTTGCATTTATTTGTCGAAGTAACCAAGCCAGTTGTTTGACAAAGCTCCCTATACTCTGAATTAGTCCAATTTCATCTGTTAAGTAACTCTGAGGCTGTCTAGAGGTGCTAGTTAATTAAACAAAAGGCAGGAAAGAAGAATTACTGGCCAGCAGCGGTGGTGGTGCACGCCTTTCATCCCAGCACAGACGGAGGCAGGCGTATCTCTGAGACGAGAGGCCAGCTTGGTCTACAGAGGGAGTTCCAGGACAGCCAGGGCTACACAGGAAAACCCTGTCCTGAAACTCCCCAATCCCCTGCCCCCTCCCGTGGGGAAAAAAAAGTTACCGGAAGTCTTGGAGACCCATTTTATGATACCTGGAATCAGAGTTCCCTGTTGAGATTCTTACTTTCATTACTGAAAGAATTTATGAATGGTCAAAACTGAGGCTCCAGGACAATTAGAGTTTAAAAGGCAAAACAAAAGAAAACCCAGATTAGGCAGGTTGTAAATCCTGCAGGCACCAGGAAGCCAGGTGGAGGATGGAAGACAAAGCAAGAGCCATGCAGCTGAGGCAGGGCGCCCCCAGGTGTCTCCTGAGTCAGGTTTCAGAAAGACAAGCTGACCAGCTGAACCACAGGGTGGCTGGGTGGGTTAGGGTGGGACGAGCGTGAGGGGGCCCGGAATTCTGAAAATGAATGAAGAACCCGCCTTCCTAGGGGTGGTCCTCTTTGGGCTGACACAGGGCCTCTCCAGGTAGAGTCCCGTTCTTGCCGGTCCCCTGTGTTTTTTGTAAACAGATTGTTAAAAGCCTGGGGTTTGCCTTTAATTCCAGCACAGAAGCAGGCAGATCTCTGAGTTTGAGGCCGGCCTGGTCTACAAAGCGAGTTTCAGTCCAGCTAGAGCTACACAGAGAAACCCTGTCTCGAATAATAAAAAATAGGCTGGGCGGTGGTGGCCCACGCCTTTAATCCCAGCACTCAGGAGGCAGAGGCAGGTG
>LOJH01058108.1:0-11456 GCA_001685095.1 Ellobius talpinus
GATAGAGATAGAGATAGAGATAGAGATAGAGATAGAGATAGAGATAGATAGATCTTCTGTATTGCTATCAATAAAGATAAAACCTAGAGTTTCAGTGTTCCTCAGGGTACTATGAAAAGCCTGGGATCCTTAACTATGGATCCAGCTTAATAGGTCTGCTTCAGCCCACATTTTAGCCCAACTGCCACTTCCATCATTTTTATGATCACCTCTATGTCTCCATGGCTACCGAGACCATCGAGGAGTACTTGTATTTTATGTCTAAATTTTTCATCTGGATACTTTTACATGGATGGTAGAGGCACACTGTCCTTGTCAATATGCCAAATTTCATCTCAATTATGGGAGTAAAATGATCTGTCTTCAGTTTCTGTTACCAGGAATAAGTTGCCTTCTGGGTCAACTCTGTCCCATGGACCTATAGCCACTGTGGAATGAGCTAGGTGGCTGTGGGGAAGACCTTCTCCCTTAATGAGTTGAGTGTTGGCATTGTGGTGAGCAGGACCAATGAGGACCAAGAAGGCATCTTCTAAGTGGCAAGCTCCTCGTGGGCATCTTAACTAATCTTTGCAATCTCCAGTGTACTTTCATCCCTTTTGCAAACCATTTGGAAACAAGACTTAGGTTTCCTCACCAGACGTCATGCATTTGTAAGTCCCTCAGCCAAGAGTCTGCATCCAGTATCTCGGCCTTAAAAACACACTGTATTCTCCACTTCTCCAGCTCTCCAGGACAAAAATATTGAAATCATAGCACCAATTTAAGGAATATTCTCCAATCTTCCCCCATTTATTAACATCCATTTAGCCTTCAGAATGTCTTTAGAATGGTATTTGTGTGATCATCAGCTCAGAAATAAAATGGTGTCCATTTCTGTACAGAAAAGAGAGATGGGTCTTATATTACAATAATGTTTTTCAGTGAATGAGAAAAAAATTACCTTAGCTTAAACAAGATGTGAGCTTATTTCTCTTTCATGTGGGTGACACAGAGATTGGAACACAACAAACCGAAGGCTTGGTGCTCAAAGAATTTGCAGTAAAAAAAAATCAAGCAGTGGCGGATAATGTGGAACGGAACAAAAGCTTTGCTGCTAGTGGAGAAGTTAGTTATACTTGGCAGAAATCTAAGAACACTCTTGAAGAAGTGGCACTGCCTTAAGCTTTGAAAGTAAACGAAACTTCAGCAGATGGCAAAGGATTTAAGGAGTTTGTGAGGTGCAAAGAGAATAAAAGAATTTTCCCCTAAGTAAACACAAAAGAAAGCAAAGAGTGGTGAGTGTTAGTCCAGTCACCCATATGAAGGGGGTGGGGTATGGACCTGGGAAGGCCTTCTCTTTGTTTGCTCAGTATCCATTCTGCCTTCCTTCCATGGTAGTGGGATTCCTAGCTAAGTTCACATCCAGTCAGATCAAAACCTGCATTTCCCAGCCTGCCTAAGAGCTAGGTGGGCTGTGAGGCTCAACTCTGAGTGATGCGGTGTAAACAGATGAACCTCACAAAACCGCTACTGTGAACTGTTAAGAAACCAGCTAACACTCCGAGCCTGGCGGCCTCCGTGTCTCTCTTTCCTTCATGCTGAAATGTGTGTGCATTGGTTATGTCTTAAGCAGCCAGATTGGAACAAAAGATGCCATTGGACATGATGGTTCCAAAATCTGTCATTTCCATAGGACCATCCAATAGATCTTCCAGTTTACTTTTCAGTTGGCAACGGCAGTGTAGGGAGACAATACTATACCTGTTCTTGAAGTCAGTGGTGAGAATGTGAACATGTGACCCAATGAAATCACAACTCTTCAACAATGCTAATACTAAAAAGAGACAACACAAACCTCCAAGCAGACATTGACTCTAGATTAACTCACATTCCTGCCTGTGTTTGTTAAATACATAACGGAAGTAGATACTTGATCACGGTAGAATCCTGTTCCATTCCTTTCCCCTAACCTTAAGTTTCAAAATCCCATTAGTTTTCCTCTATAAAAGCCCCTCCCATTAATATTTTGGAGAATGCGAATGGATGTTTGGCCTGGATGTATATCTGTGCACCACTTGCGTGCCTGGTGCCTGCAGAGGCCAGAAGAGGGCATCAAGTCTACTAGAACTGAAGTTGCAGAAGGTTGTGAGCAACCACACGGATCCTCTGCAAGACCAGCCAGTGCCCTTAACTGTTGAGCCCCCTCTTCAGTTCCGCTCCCATTAACCTTTGCCCTCACACCGTTTTTCCTTTAACTCCTTAGAAGGTCCCAGACACACACCAATATGTGATGTGATGTGGGATTCCCCTTTGTATGCTGTGAATACCATTGGCTAATGAATAAAGCTGCTTTGGCCTATAGTAGGGCAGAATTGAGTAAGGCGGGAATTCCAAGCAGATAGAGGAAAAAAGAAGGCGGAGTCAGGGAGACGCCATGTAGCCACCAGAGGAGAAAGACACCTGCCCGCGCACTGGTACTAGTAAACCACAAGCCTCATGGTAAAATATAAAATAATAAAAATGGGTTAAGATGTAAGAGCTATCTAAAAATATGCTTAAGCTACTGACCAAACAATATTGCAATTAATACAGTTTTGTGTGATTATTTCAAGACTGGGCAGCCAGGAGATGAACAAGCAGCCTCCACCAACATTTTGGCAAGGCTACCTACCTGGACCGGAGGTTTTTCTTTTATAAAGCATTCAAACATGCAATAGATCCAGTTTATTCCACAATACACCTTCTTATCTCTATGAAGTATAACAAGATAAAGCCGGCTATGGCTTTCTATTCTAGTCAGGTCCACCATGGATTGTATGACGTCAGCCCACCTTGAAGAGAGTGATCTTTATTTAGTCAAATGACTCAAATGTTAATCTCTTCGTGAAACATATTCATAAGCATACCTAGAAACAATTTTGTGTTAGCTATCTGAGCATCCCTCGGAATAGCAAACACATAAAGTTAACAGACATCAAAGGCAATAGAGGAATTATTCAAGAAACGATAAAAATGCACGCATGAGATAATATCACTTGCCTGTCCCCATCATTCTCCCTTTTCCTTGCTAGCAATATATCTTTTGTTTGGTATCGGGGAGGCAATGTGCTCAAGGAACTTCACTTCCTACTCTAGCCTTAGGAGATGAAACATAATAACCAAAGCAAGTCAAGTGAAGTCTGCTTGTTCTCCCAGCCATGATGGGGAGAGGAGCATAAGGAATGCATAAGTTCAAAAAAGTGAAAGAGGAAATCAGTAGGGACCTGTAAGGATGGGTTTCCTCCAGGATAGCGGTAATAATAATAAAGGTAGTACCCTCCTTTTTATTCAAATTCAAGCATAAAAAGACATGAGGCTCAGGGCTCTGTCACTATTGTGTGACCATGAAACAAAAGACGAAAGAATCAGAGGAGCTAACCCAGAAGCCAGAGACTAACTATACTGTTAAATGAGCCAACCTGGAAACCCGTTCCCAGCCACACCAAACCTTTCATTTCTCAGAGTGAAAGCGTCTCACTGACAAGATGTCTTATATGGTGTTCTCAGAACTTCTTATAAATAATGTCATTAAATGTTACAAGCAAAATCTACGCTTCTATTTCGGTATATAGTTATAAATCAGATACAACGCAATTGGCAGTGGCGGTTTAAATGATTTGAATTCTCAGAGCTCTGAAAGCTAATTCTTTGTCTGTTGGTTTGTTTTGTTTTCAACAAGGTTTTCCTGTGTAGGCGAACTCAGATTTCAGTTCATGATTTTCCTGCCTCTTTGCCCCTTTCATGCTCTGGTTACCGTTACAATGTGCCATGCCCAGTGGCTGGAGCCAAGTTTTCACAAGACTTAGCAAATCCAAGTCATTTTACAACAAATATTGAGAGGAAGTCCCAGCCATCTCATTTACATTTTGTTCTTGGATTGTTGGAGCCCATTGGCTCTCCAGGCAGAGGTGACCCCCGTATGCTGTGCCCACACTCCTGAGGCATGGCTCGTGGGTGGGTCATTTTATACCTACCCCAAAGCTGCTCGACAGATCCAAGAGCCAAGGAGTGGATCTGAAAATCTACATGGGTGCAAGGATGTAGACAAATCTCAACTTCTGACTTGGTAAACCCGAGGATGATAAATCAGCACTAATGAGTCCAAACTGCTTTTTCACGGCTAAAGGAGGGTTTAAGTGCCCTGGGTCACAGTATATGTCCATAGGCTGTCTTCCTCATGGCCACATCACACTGGCACTGGATCAGGAATGTCGCACACCCAGCTGTGAGATACACTTGCCCTGATGGGCCACAGATGCGTTTTAAAATGCCATTTGTATATTACTTCTCTCAGGCCTGCAAAGGACATAATGAGATAATGTGGTGGAAACACTCTTCAAGCTGTGAAGTGCTGTTTTATGGCAACTTAAGTGATTTTTTTTTACGCTAAAAATGAACAAAGGCTTCAGGACAAAACAGTCGTCATCTCAGAAAGGCTAGTGCTAAGATAATGGGAGTCACCCTTAAAGGTGCATCTGTGCTAATGACTTCCACCATTTTGGGAGGCTGAATTCTGTCCAAAAAAAATGAACCATTTGAATGAACCCTACCTTCCTCTTCCCCTGCTTCAAAAAGAACTAAATAGCATGCACTTCCAATCATGGATGACCAAAACCAGGTACCCGCAGGTCACCTGTGATCCTGTGACCTGAGGGCTGATCCCAGGGCTCTGGTTTCAGTATGCCAAACACAATATCTGCCCCCAGAGGACAGTTCACAGATCTCCACTAACCACAGATGAACTGAGCGAGATTCTGATTTTACTCAAAATCTAATCCACAGAGCAGCTACACCGGACATCGCTGAGAGCTGACTGGACATGCACAACCTTCCGACCTAGGAAATGGTCAGAATCTGTGCCCTCCTGAGCCAAATGCTGGGTGCTCACTCTGCAGGGGAAGTGCTGCCACCTAGCAAAATGTTGTATCTGGGCTGGAAATGGTAGCACGGGCCTTTCATCCCAGCACTGCGGAGGCAGGCAGAGGCAGGAAGAGTTCTCTGTGCCGGGCCTGCCAGGACTACATAGTGAGACCCTGACTCAAAAATCAAACAAACGAGAAAGTATGCCCTATCCTCTGTGGCTGTGTCCTTGTGTTCTCTTCCCATACCTGCCTTGCTGTACACCATTACCCAAGAGCATGTACACATATTGTTGCTTGCTGGGCTGGCCAAAGGCTAAAGTGTTGAGATGTGTTTGCTCACTGAGAGGTTAAGTTGGCATTTGAGTATCATAGTTCTCTTAAACTAGGAAAATTCTGAAGCACATTGCACACAATCTTCTGGAGGATTCCCAGAGACTTGGCTCCAGCTACTCAAAGTTAAAACCCACATGGGCCTTCTGACCTGCTGCTCACTTTCCATGTCCTCAACACTACTTCCTGAATCGCGTCCCAAATGAATGACGGCACGCTGACCTTGTCTCAAGATCTGGTCTTGGAAGACTGTCAACACTCACCATTCTCTGTCACTTTTGATAGACAATGCTCTGTCCTCAGCCCTGGATAGACTGTATTGCCCTAGCAGAATAAAGCAGTCAGGCATTAACCAAGAGAAGGGTGTTGACTCACTTCTAGACACTGAAGTTCTAAAATCAACATGCCAACACGATCTCTCCTGGCTTGAGGAGGCTGTCTTCCCAGTGTGCGCTCACACGACAGGCAAAGCCTTGAATGCCTCACTCCTCCTCTTAATCAAGAAGGCCTGTGAGACTTGGGCCAGAGAACCCTTCATTTTAAAAGATAAATAAGCCAAAACACCAAGGAGATAAATAAATTCCCTTCAGGACAACCAACATGGTTGTGTGGATCAGAGCCAAGAGGAAATTCAGCCACCTGGCTTTCAACTGGCTGTACCGCGAAGCTCCCTGGGACTGCCCTCAGTGGATATGGGTAGGCATTAGGCAGGTGCTCCCTGGGGCTACCTGACTATAATGCTCTATCTGGATGGAAGAACAGAGCCTTGCACGCAAGCCTTCCAACTCCAACTCCATGGTCACTTTCTGCACACCAAACTGCAGCTCCTACCCACCCTTGAGAGCTTTCATGGCAACGACAACTCCCCAAAACTGGAGTTCATCACTCTTTTGTTTCTCAAACCTAATCGCTTTGATTACAACCAATTCATGATAATTCACACTGATGAAAGAGCATCGATATAAATAATTCAGAACCTCGCTAATAATCCTCACAGCTGTAAGACACTCCTGCCAGAGGAAGCAGCCCAGAAGACCACCCAGGCTCAGTAGGTGGTGGGCAGGGCTCCAGTGCACATAGACGATCCCCAGCTCAGAAACTGCCTGTCGCCAGCTCCAGACTCTGATCAGAAAGGACGATCAATTTCAGATGCTCTTGTGATGTGGGGGAAAGGCCACTTTTAGCACATGTGGCCAGAGTCACTTTGGAGACAAGCCTCAGGGGGTTTCTTCAAGGGTTTCCAGAGAGATTTAACAGAGAAGGAAGACCTAACTGCCCTGGATGTGGGTGGCATCATTCTATGGACTGGGGTCCTGTGCTGAAAACCAGGTACAAGTTTTAACCGAAGGGTAATG
Organism: Ellobius talpinus; assembly: GCA_001685095.1. Classification (NCBI taxonomy): domain Eukaryota; kingdom Metazoa; phylum Chordata; class Mammalia; order Rodentia; family Cricetidae; genus Ellobius; species Ellobius talpinus. The sequence goes on from LOJH01058108.1 coordinate 6,566, forward strand.
CTGCTGCAAAGGAAACTGAGTGTTCAGCCTAAGCAGCGGTCCTCTGCCATAGCCAGAGCCCAGTGTGGACAGTGAGCTCTGAGACACAGAACACTCAGTGCACAAACATGACAGAGGCCAGTAGCAAGGACCAATGAGCTCTTATTCCTGAGGACCCATATTCCCTCAGAATATTAGAAATACCTTGGGAACACTGACTAGGGTCTAAAAGCCAGTGTTGATGGCCTTTATCATCAGCTTGATTTGTACTTAATAAATATATCATCATCTTCATTATATCTAGAAAAAGTACCCTTAGACTTATTATATGCTTATGAAGTCTGCACAATTAAATTTTAAGGCATTTAAATTTTAAAACATAGAAAGTGGAAGAGAAGGGTGACTCGGGCTATGGAAAGGGTCAAGAGTCACCATCTGCTGAAAAATGAAGCTTCCTTGCTTGGGCCAAGAGTGAAACTTAACTGTGGGTATACAAATAAAAATTTTTTAGATTATTTGGCACATATGAATGTTTTTCCTGTGCATATGTCTGTGTGCTGCATGCCTGGGGCCCACAGAGATAAAGAAGGGGTTGGAATCCCCTGGGACAGAGCTATGGATGGTTTAAGCCACCAAGTAGGTGACGGAATTAACCTTAGTCCTCTGCAAGAGCAGCAGTGCTCTGAGCCTCTGAGCCAAGGCTCCAGCCCAAGTCTAAATATTTCGAATGCAGAGAGTAAGTGATCATGTTGTACCATCCCGTCTGTTAACATCTACAGTGAAGCTTCTATGTCTAAGGCTCAGGGACCATCACAGAAGAAGGCACAGCAGGATTGCAGCACAAGATGACCAGGACATCTGCGGTGAAATTGTCTTTCAGATAGGACATGGAAGCTGTACCCAGGAAATCTCAGTGATACAGTTGCCTGAACAAGATCTGCATGATGACAACACTGGTTCTCATAATGGCACAGATGGGAGAAAGTCACAAGGTCCTTTCCCTATGTGAAAACTATGGACAACTAAGATGCCAAGAAAAGAGAATCAATCTTTTCTAGGAACAAGCCCCCTGATTGGTTATAGGCTATCCAGTCCCAAGTGTTCAGTTCTAAACACATGGACATAAAAGAAACACTACATGGGCTCAGTACGGTGTGTGTGTGTGTATGTGTCTGTCTGTCTGTCTGTGACTGTGTGTGAGTGTATATGTGTGTCTGTATCTATGTCTATGTGTGTCTGTGTATGTCTGTGTCTGTCTGTATCCATGTGCGTGTGTCTGTGTCTGCATCTGCGTATGTGTGAGTGTGTGTGTGTCTGTCTCTATCTGTGTGTGTGTATGTCTGTGGGTGTCTGTGCATGTCTTCCTGTCTCTATCTGTGTGTGTCTGTGTGTGTGTCTGTGTGTGTCTATATCTGTGTCTGTCTGTCTGTATCCGTGTGTGTGCACGTGTGTGTAAGTGTGTGTGGTGTGTGTGTCAAATACTGTTCTACTTTTTGATGCTTAGCCTTCAGCACACGGGTTTTCTCATGAGTGAAATGGAGACAACCTTCATGCAAGTTACTGACATGTTAAAGAGCATAGAACATATAAGATGTGTAGCAAATAGGAAAAATTCAATACCTAGGACCTATTAGTACTTTCCTTAAACAAATAATTAAGCCATATCTCCCAACATAAAATAAGATGAAACTTTATAATTGTCAATATAAACGTTTAGTATAAATCAAGAAGATGAGCCAATTTACTTTTCTAGTCTCCATTTTTTTTCCTTCATTGATAAAATGATCTGATTTGTCTTAAAATAAGAACCCAGCAGTTCCAACTTGGTCTGTGCATGTGTAATGTGTGAACCAGCTAAGCTCTCTACAAATAAAGTAGCACAGAGAAATTAGACTCCTTTGAAGGCTTGGCTTCATTTTCACAGCATTAAACTGGTGAAGAACTTGGACTGTTCGCAGCTTGGAGCAGTTACTGTCAGTGCTGCAAAGCTCCCAAGTGATGCTGACAATACTGTAATTTTCTGTTGAGGTTTAGTTCTCATAATGTAATGCGGAGCAGAGATGGGGCTACTTCAGGAAATCTAATGCTATGGACATCTATCTAAATAGGCAAAAAAAAATCCAATTTTATCACTGGGCCCTAAAGCAAACACCTCTGAATTGGCATTTTATGCTGAATTTTCCTGACCAATAATCTTAGGGAAGAACATAGCTTGAACAAAAAAAATGCAAAGAAGCCAGATACGATTGAGAGAGAGAGAGAGAGAGAGAGAGAGAACTGCATAATTCCACTAAGAAACTTATCACATGATAAGGATCTGCAGGGTAGAGTCAGCCTCCTGGTGTCTGGAGGTTACCTCCAGAGAAATCGGTTTTTGAGCCCTCTATAGGGCTGAACTCTGCCAAGAAGACCCCTTTCCAAAGAAAAGATGCTTGTCCATCTGTCAAGTCTTGTGACTTACATGAGTGAGTTCTGAGTATAAAAACCATCCTAAATGACTATCTTCCCATTAAAAAATAACCCAAAGCATATGCTACTTAAAAAGAAATAATTAGCATCTGAAGAAATAGTGCAATGGGCATGAGCCGTGCTCTGCTCTTGCAGAGACCGGGGTTCAGTTCCCAGCACCCACATGGTGGCTCACAACCATCTGTAACTCCAGTTCCAAATGATCCAACATTCTCTTCTGGTCTCCTTCAGCACCAGGCACATATGTGATGTGCGTGCATGTGTGTGTGTGTGTGTGTGTGTGTGTACCTGTGCAAACAAAGCACTATATACATAAAATAAGCAATTTCTTTTTTTTATTTCTTTAATGATAAAAGGCAATGCTGGTGAACTGGGGAGGAAATGACAGGATGATTGCAAAATACGAGGCCATTCCTTTTGCTTTTTCTTCAAACACATATATGGCAAGTGCGTCATACATGAACCTTAGGAATAAAAAGGAAGAGGGTCCTTGCCCTCCAGGACCTCAGCATCTATTGCTATCTAAATACGAACTGACTTAAAAGAAAAAACCCTACAAAACTATCTGCAAATGAGAGCAGAATTCAAGGATACTGCAGAGAAAACAAAACTGTCAAGCAACCTTAAGTGATTGTTAGACCCAAAAATGTACATTCCTGGTGTACAACAGGATGTTTTGACATGTGCATATGATGGAAGCATCTAAAGCAGGCTAACTAGCATGTGCATTACTTCATATATGTGTGGTGAGTCATTTCCAGGTAAACAATGTGCTAGTATTAACTATAGTCACCATGAAGTATGATAATCTATTGAATATATTCCTCCTGTCTAGCTGAAACTCACATCCTTGGACCACCTACTGCAGGAAAATCAGCGTTCTATTGTTTCTGCAGCTCAGCTTTTGAAACTTCCACACCTAAGTGAGATCACACAGCATTTGTCTTTCTGTATCCGGCATGTTTCACCTCACACGATGTCCTCCAGGCTTCCGTTGCTGCATCCTGATTCATTTGACACATACAATGCTGAAATGACAAGAGGCACATGTAGCGGGGGAGACAGGCACAGGCCTACAGTCCTGGCTACAGGGAAGGCTGGGGCAAAAGGCTCACAAGCTGGATGTTAATCTGGACAACCTATCTCAAAATGAAAAGACAAAAATTCAATGATAAGGTACTTGTCCACCACGCAGTAGGCTCTAGTGACCCAACCCCCAGTTCTAGGGAGGCAGAGAGGGGTGCTTACATAAGCAAAACCCAAGATGGCTTTCTTGGAACAACAGAATCTGGGACAATGTTAAATAAAACCATCAATGTATTGCTTTACAGACTGTGGTGTGATTGTAAAGTCAGAATTTCTGTAATTACTGGAGAGGAAAAAAGTCAAGCAAAGTATTCGGTTATTTCTATTGCAGTCATCTTACTCAATTTACATAAACCAACTTCTCAGTTGGGTACAAGGAGAATATTTAAGCAGAACCCTGCTAATCATGTTTACTTCCACAGAACTCTGAATGGGAACCAGCCGCTACAGCAGCCAAGGGTCTGTTCTGTGGAGTCATTTTCCTTGATGCTCTTGAAGAAGCACTTTAGGTAACCAGTCTGAAAAAAGAAACTGGGTTTTTAGGCTAGAAAGCCCCAGGAAAGTAGAAAACGTGGCCTCCAGGTTTGGAAGCCCTGGTGACACTCCCACCTGACTCCACCGTACCCTCTACCTGACTAGCAAGAGACAACCTCACACCATCCATCCCCTTCCAGGGTGGATGGCTTGCAATTAATCATTCCTGACTATACCACATCCACCTGGCAAGACTGACCTGGTGCTACTCACCCGCAAAAGCCACTGGCATTTCTAAGAAACTCCAGAATGTTTTCAGAGCCCCAACCCCCACAGGCCACACCAGCCCCGACCCATCCTCCTTGTCCACAGCATCGTCTTTTTAAATTTTCTGTAGTCCACATCACTTGACAACATTAAGATGGAGTCGGAGGCTGGAAAGGGGATTTTAGAGTGACAGTACAGAAGAACATCTCCCAGTGCACAGCACATGAAAACCCGGTGTGCATTTTATTCCCGCAGTCCATGGTAATTCAGACTGCTCATACTTCAAGTGCACAGTTATGACATTTGGCTAGAAGTGACTGAATTGGCCAGTCTGGCTCTGCTGCTGCATCCTTCCTATGTGACACTGGATAGATTAAACCTCCCTTTGCTTCAGAAAGTAGTATATGATACGTGATCCGCAAATCCTTTAACGTAGTACCTAGCACCTACAAATGCATCCGTAAACATCAACCATGGACTTCATCTCAAAACACAGGGGTAAACAGAAGAGAGTGTCAGGGAATGCTTACCAACTGGTGGCCCTCGATAAAATGCTTGCAAGAGTGGGCTGGAGAGATGGCTCAGAGGTTAAGAGCACTGACTGCTCTTCCAGAGG
>LOJH01058109.1:0-11456 GCA_001685095.1 Ellobius talpinus
AGAGAGAGAAATAGGAAGAAAAGAAAGACAAAGAGAGAGGGGGAGGAGAGAGGGATGAAGAAAGAAAAGAAAAAATAAAGGAAAAGAAAAGAAAAGAAAAGAAAAGAAAGATGAACTCCGTCAACCTTAGCATTCTGCAGGTATATAGTTGTGTGTGTGTGTGTGTGTGTGTGTGTGTGTGTGTACAGGTGTTGATGAAAATCAAACAAATACCAGAGTTCGTTGAGGGCATGAGCGTTCCCTGGCTGTAGAGGACACCACACATCACACTTGCTTTCAGCCGGATAGTGATTCACTCATCAGAGTACTTCTTGAGAACCAGACACATGATAAGAGCTCAGTGAAGTTCCCATTATGCCTAAGGAAGTGGAGAAAGTCAGCAACCGTCTAGGTCAGCACAGCTTCTGAACCCATCCCAGGGTATTCATGATGTCACTGTTTTAGCTGCAGTCCTGCTTCCCAGAGTTGCTGCGCATGGAAGCTAACACTGTAAGGGACGGACTGCTGAAGAACCCCCCAGGCCCCTCTTGCCCTCCTTTTCTACTTTTTTTGACTTTCCTTGTTCCCTTATGATAAGTATATTGATATAAATAAGATAGTTCCTTTCCCAAAAGCAACTCACAAACTACTGACAATATTTTGTTTTGTAAGCCTACCTGAATAGTGTCAAGACAGCATTATAGGTTAAACTTAAATAAGTCTATTCTACTTAAGTTTATAGCAAATATGTTTTGCATGATACTTCATAATTATAGCTGTTTTATAATAACTACCCACCATTCCATTTACACTAACCTTGAGATATTTAATTTCTTATTTTCACCAAATGCTAATGTCCTTGCAAACCTTTTACTGATGTGTGTTTTAACATTTTTCAACCCCTGTGCTGAGAAAGCACATAATGCAGATTGAAGGCCTGGCTTAATTTAGCCATGAGCATTATTTATGTGTCTAAGTGACCAATATTCATTCACGCATGCATCTTCTCACCCATCCATTTGACTGCATATGCTAGCCAGCATTAGGGTTATGTGCTGAATCCTAAGATAGGAAAGGAAGCCTAGCATATGGATCTGCTTCACAAGAGCCTCATAATATATGAAAGAAACACATTTATATATAAACATATTCATAGAGGAAAAGCTACTCAAGGTGAACCTTGAAGGATAAGAAATACCAGCCAGGTAAAACCACCAAATGCGGAATAATGTGACTCAGTGTGAAAGAGAGACAAGGCCAGGGTGATGAGGGAAGTTAGGGTCATTGAATGTTGGACTCACTCAAACAATTAAGTGGAAGAATGGCCTGCACAGAATGGGGTTTATGGTGATTTCCTGACCCCTGCCTGGGAAACCCAGCCAACTATGAGGTTCACACACATACTTTCTAAGACTATAACCCCAGAATTATGGAGTTTCCTTGATAGGGGAAATCCTACAACTTGAGATCTGGCTCTGTCCTTCTAACTTTGCAAGTAGCCAAAAGATGCAGATTTTGGGACTGACTGAAAAGGATTCACAGGGATTCTGTGTTTTGAGAACCAGTGAGTTGGTTGGGATGTTACTCAACATCATCTAGAGATTCTGTTGCCAGGAATATCAGCAGATTCCACTCAGATTTGTAGATTTTTAGGTCCATGAGAATATAAAAGATTCATTCCTCTGTCTTCTCCATAACCACCTCCCATAGATGCCAAATTTGGAGAACCAGTAGAAATCTAGAGTAAGTTGTAGCCAGAGAGAGATTGAATCCAGATACTCCAGACAGTTGGAGAAGCCACCATAATACTCCACTTTTGGGAATGGTCCCATTGAGAGGTTGGCTCACCCCCTGGAAAGCTGTTAAAATGAGTTAGATGGCATAGTAAAGAAACTGCTTTTGACTATTAAATTGTGAGTGACTCACTCATCCCCAGACTGTGAGGGCTGGAAGGTTTCTTAGGCATCATCTCATCTAGTCCACTCATTTTCTGGCGAAGGAACCACACCTTCTTCATGTTTAATGCCTGTGATGCAGACTGATGCCTTGAAAATATTTTGTGCCTGGCAAATATTTTCAAAGGAGTTATTTCTGAGGAAAAAATAAGGAAAAAGATGCTCCTACAACTACGCAAAAAAATTCTCAGTACAGGTTTTTATGCCATATGCAATTAAAATGACTGCAGGTACTGGTCTTCTGGCCAATTGGTTCTGTGCTTCTTGATATCAGAAGAATGCATCATCAGGAAAGCTGCCAAACCATCCTGGCAATAGGAGGGATTTCATTTATAGTCATTTTCTTAGTCTTAGTGTGTGCATGCAGAAAAGGGAGTAACCGCAGGCTGTGTCCTCTATCCCATTGCCTTTGTCCCGGTCCCATCAGTTACTCACTCAACTGTTCCTAAGTCGGTGTCTTTCCCCTCTTTCCTTGGCCTCCTAGAGAAGTGGGATCAGCATGTGACCTTTGCCTAGAAGGGAGAATCCTGGTGCAGTATGCTTTCAATGCCTCTTCCCCGATGCCCTGTGGACCATCAGGGCACTGGAGTCCTCGAGAAGCAGAAGGTAAGTTGGAGTTTATTGACAAATGTGGCATACAGAAGATAACCTGTACATGAAATTTTATTCCTTTTTTATCAGTCTTTAACACTATTCATTAATTTAACAAGTATTTTTTAGCACATACACTGTTCTAAGTATACTATTCTCATGTTATGTATGATGAAATGAAGTCACAAAAATATATAAGAATCAAAGCCACATGATACATTCATGTGTTCATATAACTTACAGACTCCAGTGGCTTGTTGGCACAGACAGGTCACATTAGAGCTAATGCTTACATTGAGTGACTTCAAAGCATCAATCATCTTTGACTCTTCTTCAGGTATTACAAAGGCTAGATGGGTCTTTCTTGTATGTGTCACAACTCTTTTTTCCCCATGTAAACTTTTGTTAGTTACCTCTGTTCTACTCTCCACCCACAGCCAGATCTTGCCATGTACAGAGGGCATTGTCAGGCATCCCAAGAGGACAATGACTGGGCTTCCTCAGAGCATCTTTGTGTTGTATATGCAGAGAGAACAACTCCTGTGTCCTATAGAAACAGAGAGAACAACTTCTGTCAAACCCTGACTTTGGCACTTTAGCACTTAGCCCTGAATCCAGACTGGCAGAGAACCCATGACTTCCTTCTCATATCACATTTCCCTTTCCCTGCCCTGGGACATTCACACATTGGCCCTGGCCCCTGTCAGTTCCACAAAACTCCAGTGCAAGTCAGCTGGTGTCCACCATCATTGGGTGCGACAACATGACATCAGTTCATCAGAGGGAGCAGAACCTATACCTAGTGAAGCATCCATGAGAATTCCTTCTCTACCTTCTATATGTTTAGAAAGAGGGTTGGAAAGGATGCTAAACATAGACTAAAGCAAAGGAAAAAGATCAGAGAGGAAAGTGAAGTTGAAAATGATGGTCCTAGACTTTATTTTCTAAAGTAGCTTAAAATAAAGATGAGATTTGAATATGGGAACTCTAAATAAATCTTTCTGGAATATAAAGCAAGAGCGATATCTGGGAGAAGCCCTCAGCTCAGCATCACAGAGTCACAGACTACCAGACCTGTAAGGGACACCTGAGGTCATCAGGCTCCAATTCCCATCTGGTGAAGGAATTTCTTCAATGATCTTCTTCACTGTGGCACTCCCTAACCCTTTCGAAAGTTCTTCCTAATTTGTAGACATAATTTCTCCACCAAAATGGAACCCATTCAGACAAATCTATTCATCTCTGATACCTGTGAACGCTTTGCAGACTTGCATAACATGTTCCCACCTTCCTGTGTAAGTGCCATGGGGGTGTATGCTGGGAGCAGTCTTGGGCACACAGGTGAGGCTATGGTGACTATTCACCAGGAGTGAGGTCAGCGAATGAGCAGTCACCATGTGATGAAAATAGACCATGCTCATAAAAGTCAAGGGCTAAAGACTCAGTAAACAAGAGACTTCACCCAAGACTACAGAATTGTGCTTCCCACTGAATGTCACTAGACACATTTAAGCACTGGAGCAATTTTAATATTTAAAGAAGGGAAGTTTCCTAGGTGCAGTCCAAAGTGTCTTCAAAGTCAGAATTATTTTTGTAATTATTATGACATCATTTACTATTCCTTTCCCATTCTCTCCTGAGAATACAGTGGAGCTTTTCAGGGCTACAAAGCATGAAATGCTATTAATCCTCTGACAGATAAAGGAATGTACACTATACATTTTGTAACTGTACAATGCCTCCATTCATAGATATACAATGGTGTACAAGTAGAATAAGTCACCCAAACAAAAGCTCCTAATAATGCGGTGTGCATTTATGAGGATTCACAGCATGAGCAGCGTGGTGAGGGTAACAGGTACTGAACTGTTGAGGTGGGTAATGCCCACCTAAGAATGGTTTTGTATTCCCACTGTTAAGAGGAAAAAGATGTGATGTTCTTAGGTCAGAGTAGATCATTACTTCATGAACTCTAGGTTGGAACTGCATAGAAGGGTTGCATATCAGAACTTGGTACCACCAAAAATTAACTTGCAAACATGTAATGAATCCGAGATGTCTCTGGAAACATAAACCCGTGTTGCATTGTGCAACATCACTAAACACACCTCCACTTTGTACATCATTGTCCTTACACAATTAGTGCTAGAGGGTGTTGCCTTAAAATGCTTTGGATCCAAGACTATTGGACGTTATGAAGTGAGGTGTTTATACTCTTGATTCAAAGTGTTTTGTTCATATATAGAACAGTAAACACAGACATTAATATTTCCCTATTGTCATGTCTCGGCATGCATCGAGTTTATATATCAGGATTGTATTGTGTTACAATGTTTGATTTATTCTTCTATATTTGGGTTGCTAATTTGAATTTCATTTAAAAATTAGCTGAGTTTTGCTCAGGCTTAAAGCAGATTTTTCAGCAGTTTCTGAAATGGTCCTAAAAATACTTCTGCCAGTTCTGCACTATATTTTGAGCAAAACAGTATTCTCAATGGTGATTTTAAAATCAAAATATTGACCAGCTCTGCAAAGCTATTGAAGATACTATACATCTTGTAATACCAAACAATCAGTTAATATTTACTTCTTTATATAAAATCACACAATCATGAGCTTGTAATTTTCCTTATGCCTTTAATAAATATCATTATACATATGCAGCAAAATTATTTTAAAGTAAAATTTGTAAGACTTACTGTCAAGAGATGCTTGGTTTGTATACCACATTAGGTACCTGTACACCAAGAGTCACTTAAAAATATCTCCAACAGAAGCTTTGCAATTAGAAAAAGTAGGCGAAATAGTAAGGTGCGCGCACAGGTTATAGAGAACGTGCTACCTACTAAGCGGTAAATATATTAAAGGACAAAGGTCGTGGAGAGAAGGGAACGGCTTTTCACCACTGTCAGAATGGAGGTGATCACAGGTGGTACCTGTGGAGATGCCAAGGGTCGGAGGCAGCGAGAAGGGAGAAAATCAGCGCTGTGAGATAATTGAGAGGTAGAATCTGCAGGAGTCATCCTCAGCTGAAATCATCTTGTTTGAATAACTATTACTTGTTTCCAGACACCAATACACTCCTCCATGCAAACCAAATGTGTCCGTTAGTGAAGCCTGTTCCTGGTTTGTCCTGGCTCCCTTTAAGAGTGGCATGCAGTTCATAGTCAAGTACAAGTGTGGAGGCCCCTGGATGTCTGAGTTACTCTAGCTCCCAAGGACTGCCTGCCTAGAAGTTCCTATTTGCATCTGCTACATTCCTGCTAGGAGGAGACACCGCTCTGTGCTTATGGAATCCTATTACGTGCTCTGTGATCCATTTGGCACAGACTCTTTTACTATTCTTGAAGAAATAAACTGTTCTATGAGTCAAACTCTATAATTTATTTCCCAACTCATTTTCAACCTATTTATCTTGGTGTGTAAGTTTTGAGACTTCCTAAACTAACAGAAAACTCCCAAATTCATGAGCAACGCCAGATAAATCTGTGGGGTTGAGAAAAAGTATGGGACTGAATTAAAAGGGGTGTTCCTCACCCTGCTGCTGCCAGCTGTTCTGTGCCTTTGAAGTTCTTAAAATACTCCCAGCATGGTATCTTACTCACAGAATGGACAATCAACCTATAGTGAGCTTCTTTAACTCCATATTAGTATAGTAAAGATTTTCATTTTTAAGGAATCTGTTGACTTTCCACTGCATTAATAACCTTTCTTCCACAATAGGAAAACAAAACAGAAACAAAAACAAATGAAAAAAAATCTCATCTCATCTCACAGAAAGCAGCTGTACTCTTATTTCTAAAGTAAAATCTATGTTTCATGGATACATATTTCTTAAAGTACTTACTACATTACATTACATTTATAAAACAGAAACTGGATTGTTGAATCTGACTGATTCAAATCCCACTTACGATCACTTAGGCAAGCAATAATTTATTCCAAGTGTTGGGCTTTCCATGAGAGATGAGCATATGGCACCACGTATTTTCATTATTTCTTGTTTGTATGAGTGCTGTCTCCATTGTTCTTCCTAGAATATTTCAGGTGTGCTAAAGCATGCTTTAAAAAAAAATCTTGGCACTCAGTGTATCTATGTTCATGTCAACAGAGCAGTGTATATTACTTAAATATACTAGGAATACTTGTATAGATTTTCATAAATGTAAATTTGGATCAGCATAAGCATGTGTAAATATATTTCTATATGTGTCTTATTTCTAGTACATGACTCATTCATAGTGGGCTGCTTATATAAAAATGAGTTTTTCATGTAGTCACTATATATACAGAAGGATACTGTGGTCATAAAAAACTGATAGAACTTATAGATCTTATGTTCTATTACTGTAACTCTCTTTGGATCTCTTCCTTTTTTCCTCTGTCACTTTTTTATCTCCTTCCTCCCTCTCTCCCTTCCTTCCTTCCACTCTTTGCTTCCTAGTCTCAGCCCTTCTTTGTGTCTCACAACCATTTATCCAATCAGTTTTAATCAGGACACAATTGTGCTCACTTTTTGTTACTCTTTAGGGACTTGAACTTATTATCTCTGATGGTCCCTTTTTTTTCCAACCCATAGATGTGTGCTCTCTGCAATGTCTTTACTGGCTTCATCAGATTAGAAGCTACATAAACACCAAGAGAAAATCTGAAAACCTACTACCCAGGGACTAGCTTAATACACTATACATACCCAGAACTCTATAATTATTATTGCAATGCATGGATAGACATATGAATGGATGGATAGCTGCTTGGTAGGTGGATCGATGGGTGGATGGATAGATGGTTGGAAAGAGAAAGAATAGAGAGAGGGAGGGACAGATTGATGGATGGGTTGATGGATGATGGATTGGTAGCTGGATGGATGGACAGATGGATGAATAGACAGATGAATAACTGATGAATAAATAGCATCTATTCTCTTAACAGTGTTTTTAACAACAGATGTTATGTCACCCACTTGCCTAAAATTTACAAGGAGTTCTTCATCTATCTCAGTGTACAGTTCATACCCCGTAATGTGATATACAAAACATTTCCTAATATGGATTCTGTTTACCCTGTTGTCAACACTTACTACTCTTTTTGTGAAGCTGTAAGTCTTACTAGTTCACGTTCTTTTCCATTGCCTGTGCTTGTATTGCTTTCTCATACAAAAACGTTCTTTCCTAGCTCCTCACTCCTTCTCATGACAGTACTAATATATTTGTGCGATTTATTAAAGATCTCGTTCCATTTCCTTTTTACAACTACCTTATGAAGTGGGTAACACTGAAGTTGGTAACACAGCTGAAGTTGAACAGTTGAGATTTAAATTCAACTATCATTGCTTCAAAGCCTGTCACATGGCTTGGACCAGCAATATCAGATAATGTTCTATTACTGTAAGACAATTGCTTAGCCATCTGAAGCTAGGCTTTATCTTCTGTAGAATGTATTTAATAGAATCAGCACTATAGACTTGCTGCCAGGATACAAAACACTAAGACATGCAATGTGTTTTGTGCAGCACATGCACAAAGAGTCTGGTTGGTGTATGAAGCCTTGTATTATTAGTAATAGGTGTCCTGCTTGGTAATAAGTATTAATTTGTGACCCTTGTGGTTCATTTTTTTCATATATAAGAATCTGTCTCTAATAACAAGACAAGTAAAAACTTTGCTGAAATTTCTACTCCTTGTACTTATTTGAAAATATTGATCAGACTTACCTTATTCTTTGGAAAGCATTTGGTCACTCTGCTGATAAACAAGAAAACAGGAATGATGAACCAAACAAATCTGTCATCTTTGTTCTCCTGTGGCTTCCTACCACTGACAGTTATTTTCCCCAATGTCAGGAGACAGATCACTTTATTCCTTGCCAATTCCAGGAAAAGCACATAAAGGGGGTGGGATATTCACCTGCCATCAAGCACTGGACGCAGACTCTAAAATTCCATCTTCTTTTTTTAAAAAAAAACCATATTTGCAAGAAAGAAACGTTTTTGCTGAGCAAATACTGATCAAATATCTACTGTGTGTATTCTCAGAAGACCAGGTACCATACTAACTAAAGGCTGTGAGCACTGAGTCAATTAGATCTGTAAAAGAGAGACAGGGATACTCTCTTATAAGATTTTGATAAAAGTCATTTAAGTTAAATGCTGACTAGGCAATGTTCTTCATTTCCTGTAAACTGTTGTCTTGGATAATGGAAGCGGGATGAACAAGAGGTCCATGTGCCTTACGAATCCAAACTTGGGAGTCAGAAATATGGCGGACTGTAGAGCAATGAACACTTGCTTCCAGAGAGCAGCAGCTGTTGGTGGAGGATGAAACCAACCAAGGTGTATTGGAGGGAATCTCCTAGTCATCATTATCTCTTCTTGGTCCAGTGTGTTATGTATGAAAATGTCTTTGTGCACTTTCCATGCCCCCATTTGCCATCTCTATTTTGTAACATCTCACTTCTTCCTCCTTGGGAAAACATAATACTGTACAGAGTGTTAAAAGCCTTCATTGTAATAACCCCTCCATGATGCACACACACACACACACACACACACACACACACATCCCTAGATATTTAATGTTTATGTTATGGTGATTCCTGTTACCCTGTAACATTACCACAAAGGTTGCTTTTCTTCCTCTCTTGGTTTAGAAATATACAACATGTTCTCTCCCTATACACACACCAACAACAATAACAGCACAAACACCCCACTCTGTGATTCTTAGGGGAAGAGGGTATGGCTGACAATACAATTTGAAATTCTCTCTTGTCCTCACCAAGAGTCTCTCTCTCTCACTTAAGCAAATAGAACTCATCACCACACTGAGTTATGATTGCTTTTCTCAGCTGCACAGAAGGGAGCCTCAAGGTCTAGATGTGACCTCAGAAGGGAAGAATTTAGAAGTTGTAGCAGATTGAGATCCGTGGAGATGAAGCAGCCTTTCTCTGAGGAGGAAAAGTAGCAACAGCACATTTTTTTTTCTTCTTTCACTCCACTGTCCTTGAGTCAAAGCAGATAGAACTCAGGGAATCTCAGTGCTATGGAATGACCTCATGTAGGGGAAGTGAGGACGAGAGATAAAATGGTTTCAAGTCTAACTTGGAGGTCTGTCTTTCACAGTTCAGTTTCCTCTGAGACTCTGTCTGAGAGTCAAGGCCTATCTTGCTCTCCTCTTCTGATGGGTATTTTCTGGTGCTTCTGTAAGTCTAAACAGGTTGGACCAACATCGGTGACACCAGTGGAACTCTAATTTTAATGATCCCTGCATTTAACAAGGACTGTATGTTATAGGCTTTTGTTCAATTCATTCTATTTTTGAACCTTAATTGCCTTGTTTAAGAGATGTATCCATTTAAGAATTGAACAAACTCATGGGACACAGAAAGTCTTCAAGGAAAGGATCTCTTCTTTATTTCTATACAAGGCATCAAAGCCTCCGAATGGAAGCTTAGGAAGGAAAGTTGAGCATTAGCTCAGTATTCAGACATTTGAACTTCACTTAAGTGGCTCATCTGGGATCTGTTTTGTAGTGTTAAGGATGAGCTGAGAACTCTGTATGCAGCAGGTTATCCATGACACTGAGGTCCACTCTTTTATCTCTAAGTTCTCATCACACAGATCTTTTCTGGGGTCTATGGGAAACTGTGAAAACCAGAATGAAGCAAGAACTCATTTGCATCTCTTTCTCCAATAGGTCATCCAGATGTGGAACAGCCATGTAAATCCAGTGTCAGAACCTGGAGTCCAAATTCAGCAGTCAATCCACACACAGTCCCTCCAGCTTGTCCTGAGCCACAAGGCTGCCACCTTGAGCTGGAATTTCAGTACCCATTGGTCCCCGAGTCTCTGACCATCTGGGTGACCTTTGTCTCCACTGACTGGGACTCTAGTGGGGCTGTCAATGACATCAAACTATTGACTGTCAGTGGAAAGAACATCTCTTTGGGTCCTCAAAATGTGTTCTGTGATATCCCACTGACCATCAGACTCCAAGAAGTGAGTGAGGAGGTATATGGCATCCAGATCTATACTCTTGATGAACACCTGGAGATTGATGCAGCCATGCTGACATCCGCTTCAGACAGCCCACTCTGTCTGGAGTGTAAACCCCTACAGTATAAAGTGCTCCGGGACCCTCCTCTCCAGGAAGACATAGCCTCATTACTACACCTCAACAGAAGATTCGTGGACATGTGAGTGCCTTCTCCTAGCATGAGCTGATATAATGGATGGGCTGTGGAGAGATATGGGGAAAGTCAGAAAATCCTGGACTAGAAGGAGAAAGTTCATCTCAGTCAGACTTACTTCTAGAGATTGTATCCCAGTGTTGAGTGAGGAATTTGTTTTAATAAAGCAGAATTGGTACAATGGGAAGGTCCATGAATAATCAAAGGGGTCAGGAGTAAAGATATTTCTTCTTTGTGAAATTTACTTATCTCTTCAAAATTTGGTATTTCCAACAGCAAACACGGGAGTTGGATGTAAATGGCAATGAAAAAGTGTTTCATTACTAATGAAAAGGGGAGAGCTGAACTTTGCTAATGATTTCTTTTTATATAAACTTGAAGTAGATTTGCACATTCTGATTGCTTCTCCAGTGTACAAAAATGGTGATGTAGTAACGACTTCACTGGAACTTGGGTACACACCTAGGCAGCTGCATAAAATACGTCTAGACTTTGAATACCTCTAGGTACCATTTTTCTGTTTTTTTTTATTTCCTGAGGTAGGAAAGAGTTCCTAACTTCTTTGATCATCGAGTATCTTACAACTGTAGGGTCCATAACTGCTTTTGTAGATGAAGAGGGGATGCTCACTATATTTGTTGTCAACACTTACTTTTTAAGCACTTTTCTAGCATTTTCTTTTCATTCTTGAGATATATGTCTTATAATAAATATGCCTTGTGATGAGGTCAATGGTGGTTGGGG
>LOJH01058110.1:651-11456 GCA_001685095.1 Ellobius talpinus
CTCTCTCTCTCTCTCACACACACACACACACACACACACACACACACTCACAGAGGCCAGAAGAAAGCATGAGGTCCTCTGTAGATGAAGCTACAGAGGTGCTGGCAAGCAAAGTGCTCTTGGCCACTGAGACCTTTTGTCTACTCCATGAATAAGTGGGGTTTTTCCTTCTTTTTTAAATAATTTCAACAAGAGACCCATAGAGCTTAAGCTCTGTCTAGCAGCTTTGTGTGTAAACCTGTTGCAAATGCAAAGACTTTAAGAACGTTGTGACAGCCAAGGAGGCCAGTGTCCACACTTCGGAAGTTGGAGTCTGAGCTTTTACATTCATTACTAATAAATCATCTATTGATTTGCATCGATGCATTTTAAATGAAAAGAACTTAGGACCCACGGAGAAACCTCAAGCCCTTTGATGGGGGTAGTTTTCATTTTTTTACATTTTATTACATGTATTGTGTGTGTGTGTGCGCGCGCGCGCGCGCGCGCGTGCGCGCGCGTGCACATGCATGTGTGGCAATGGCAACCATGTGGAAGTCAGAGGACAAGTTCCAAGAGTCAGTGTCCCGAGGACTAACCTCAGCTCCTCAGGCAGCAAACACCTTTCTTTGCCTGCTAAGTCATCTCACCAGCCCTATTTTTGTTTTGATTTTGGTTTTTAAAGACACAGTCTCTCTAGGTAGCCCAGACTGGCCTCGTACTTGTAACCCTCCTAACTCTGGCTCTAAAATAATGGGATTTCAGGCCTGTTCTACCACACCCAGTCTATTAAATCTTACTTCTCTGTAATGCACTTGTCATGCAGAGTTTCACTGAAGGTGTCAAATCCATCAGATGGCACCGAGAATGCGGAATGGGTTTTAGGGGAAGGAACTCCAGAGAACCCCACCAGCTAAGAGCCCGCAAACTCATACACGATCTCCCCAATGACAAGGAAGGGAACAAAACAACGGCCGTAAGTCCTTCGTGGGAATGACAGGCCAGGCAGGAGAGGTGCTTGGCTACTCTGTTACAAGTGTCTGTACCCTAACCTTACCAGGTAGACACATGACACCATGCCTGCCTGATCATCATGTGCAAAAGCTGAGCAAAACTGGGGGGCAGCAACATTTTCATAATGGGGTCATCAGGGAAAAGTTGATATGGAGCTTAGAGAGAGAAGCATTCTTTAAATTTTATTTTTTTATCTATCTATTGATTGATTGATATTTATTTTGGTTTTTTGAGACAGGGTTTCTCTGTGTAATAACCCTGGCTGTCCTGGAACTTGCTCTGTAGACTAGGCTAGCCTTGAACTCACAATCTACAATTTCTAAGCTGTTGCAGAAAATAAGATTAAACAAAATATATTCCTTCTAAAAGAAAAAACCTATTAAATCCACTGCTAAATAACCACTCTTAGGCCACCATGACATTTGAAAATCTGCATTTAACTTTGACCTTTTAAAAATTCTAATTGACATCTTAATACACCTGGAGGCTATTTTTTCCCTTTGATCAGTTATAGCAAACAAATTTCAGTAACCTCATACATACCTTTAATTTTTTCAACGCTTGTAATCTCATTTAAATAATGAAATAGTGAAGATTAATCAGATAAAAGACTTAGTGGTGATGCATGACTCTTACCTGTGAGTTTAGGGTCAGGGTCATGGAGAGACACTGTCACCCCAGTCTGCAAGAAGCTAGAAAGGTCATCAAAGAGCAGCCAGAGTACAGGAGGAAAGGCAGGTTGCAGAAGTCGTACAGCAGCAGGAAGAGACCCAGGCAGCAGTGGAGGTCAAGGCTTCTGTGAGGACAGAAGTGGGTTGCGGATGGGAGCGAACACGACGGTGACCTGGAGAGGAGTGCCGGAAGATGCCCGGTTGTTTGATGTGTGGTCTGAGCCAACTCCTAAGCCAACAGAATAAAACTGAGGTGGTGGGTGTCTTAATTAGGGTTCTGTTGCTGTGATGAAACACCAACAACCAGGCCGGGAATGACGGTACGTGTCTTTAATCCCAGCGCTCTGGAGACAGAGGCAGATGGATCTCTGTGAGTTTGAGGCAGCCTGGTCTACATAAAGAATTCCAGGATAGTTAAAAACAAACAAAAACAAGCAAAAAACAACGAGAAAGAAAAGGTTTATCTGGCTTACATTCCCTGGGTCACAGTCCATTGAGGGAAGCCACGGCAGGAACTCAAGACAAGAACCAGGAGTCAAGAACTAATAGAAACTATGGTGCTTACTGGATTGTCTCTCCTGGCATGCTCAGTTACTTTGTTATACAGCCCAGAACCACCTGCTCAGGGATGGCAGTGCCCACAGTGAGTCGGGCATATGCCCCAAAGATCTGCCTAAAGGCAATCTGATGGAAACAGATTTTTCTCAGTTTCTCAGTTGAGGTTCTTCTTTCCAGGTAATTCTAATTTGTGTTAAGCTGGAATATTAAAAACAAAACCAAAAACAAACAAACAAAAAAAAAAACAAGCCATATAGTGGGACTAGGCAAGATAGTCCAGTCGGTAAAGGGTTAATTGTGCAAGCATGGGGACATGTGTGTCTAACCCAGCTCAAGAGAGACTGAGGCAAAAGGATGCCTGGGGCTTCCTGGCTAGGCGGCAGTCTAGTCGATTGATGAGCCTAGATCCCAGGGAGTGATCCTGCCTTAGAAAAGAAGGTAGATAGCTCCCGAGAGACACCTGGTATTGACCTCTGGCTCCACATATATATACCTGTGTACATATGAACGAAATCTTTCAAAATTTAAATGAAGTGCCAATGAATACAAATTTCTGAAATACAATGTGTTTGAACAATCACACAGTCACTGAACAGAGACTGATAGTATTTCTCAGTATTATCTAGTCCTAAGGATGGAGAGGCATAAAAGAGAAACATTATTTGCTAATGTCTCTTGAGTCATTTATATTATTCATATTTACTTAAGAATCAAAAGAACTTTTTTCTCATCTGGTTTTGGAAATTAATGCTGCAGAAGACAAAGAAGACATATTTAATTTGTACCTAGGCTGGTGGCAAGCAAGCCACAGCAATCTTCCTGACTCTTGGCATATCTCCACACTTCTCATTTTTCATTTATAAAAGAAAAATACACTACACAAATAATGAGACAACAAACCCATATCCCTTCCAAAATGGTCCCCTGAGGAACTGTCAGCACTTGGATAATTTCCTTATCCAAAGGGTCTCTCAACGTAAGGACACATCAGAAAATAACAGATTAGGGGCTGAAGAGATGGCTCAGAGCTGGTTGCTCTTGCAGAGAACTTGGGTTCAGTCCCCGGCAGCCACATAGTACTCACAACCATCTATAACACCAGCTCCGGGTGATCCGACATCCCTCTGGCCTCTGTAGGCACCAGGCACTCACATGGTGCACAGAGGTATGTGCAGGCAAAATACCCACACATACGAAAAACAATTTGAATCAGGGTAAATAATAGGTTAAAGAGAATCCTACAAAAAGCTAAGGAATTATTCTAGAGACACAAAACAGTTAACAGATGATGTGGGATTCCCCTCTGTATGCTGTGAGTACCATTGGTTAATGAATAAAGCTGCTTTGGCCTACAGCAGGGCAGAGTTGATTCAGGCAGGAACTCCAAGCAGATAGTGGAGGAAAGAAGGCGGAGTCAGAGAGCGGCCATGTAGCTGCTGGAGGAGGAAGGCGCAAGCCACCAGTCAGAACCTTGCCGGTAAACCACGAGCCTCGTGGTAAAATACAAAATAATAGGAATGGGCTAATTTAAGATGTAAGAGTTAGTTAATAAGAAGCCTGAGCTAATAGGCTGAGCAGTGTTTTAATTAATACAGTTAGTGTGTGATTATTTCGGGTCTGGGTGACCAGGAATGAACGGGCAATTCCAACTACAAGCAGAAAGCAGGAAGTTGCACTGGGACCACAGGAGAAAAGGGGGCGTGAGGAAGATGGGGTGTGGGGAAGATGGGGTGTGAAGAAGGCAGTCAAACCAAGGTGTACTAGAGATAAGGTTTGTTTTTGTTTTGTGGTGAGACAAGAGCTCAAAACAAGGCTGGTTTTGAACTCTCTACATAGCCCAAGGTGACCTTGAACTTCTGATCACTCCACCTTTACCTGTTGAGTGGGATTATAGGCATGCACCTCCATGCCCAGTTCTATGCTGTCCTGGGGACACAACCCAAGGCTTTGTGTGTGCAAGACATACTCTACCCATTGAACTACATCCCCAACCCTGGGGATTAGTTATAGAGTCAAATCAATGTTCCATTATTCTCAATTTCTTAATTGTACTATGGTTATGTGCAGCATAAAGAATATTTTCGTTCTTAGTAATTACACTTTGTAGTTAGGAGGGAAAAGAATGAATATAGAGATACAGATATAAATGTATACAAAACCCAGCAAATTAGCAAATGGTAAAAACTGGATATTTATGTAGATGACATATAAAATCTATTTTTATAATTATTGTAATATTTTCAATTTTGAAATTATCCAATTTTTAAAATTTTGTCATCTGTATTTTAAAGTACACAGTCTCACCATGCCCTCTGTCCCCAGAGGACCAATGACTACTACTCTGAGGCAGGCACATGTTTGACAAGACATTTAAAAAAAATAGAAACAGTGGCTTTGAATGTCAGAGGCTAACATCTGAGGCATCCACACGCATTTGCGAAACTTCCGAGCCCTCCTCTGCAGCAGGGACAACAGGGACAGCAGGCAGGCTCTGCTGCCAGCGCCTGGTGTCCTGAACTTCCCCTGGACCGTCCCACATGACTTTCCCAACTCAAGGGTTTTCCATTTGGTCATCCACTCAACAACCTCCAGTGCATTCCTAGCTTCTGCAGAACTAAAAATAACCATCTTATCAAGCAACCAGTTAGAGGAGCATCCACAGCTAACTTAGCATCCCTGGGACTGTTTCTTTAACGGTGACAGTGCATTAGCAAAGGAAGGCATAAGCTGTGCTGCTGTGTCATGGAAAGCCCGTCACTGAGTCTTTGCAGCGCCTAGCAAGGCTGGGTCTAGAGTCAGACTTCTTGGGTCCATATCCTGAACCTGCTTAGTTGTATAACTTTGGCCAAGCTTTTTAAGCTTCCCGATCCTATCTTGGCACTGTAAAGTGGAAGTTGGTAATATTGCCCATCACAGACAGATTGCAAAGGCACAGGAGATGGAAGAGTAAATAATGCATGGTTCTGTAAACTTCAAGAAGCAAATGGCAGCAGATGACACTTTTCAGGGTAGCTGGAAGGGCAAACAAGGGCGCTTTCGGGGTGGCAGAGACGCAATTCCAATAGATCTTATACCATTATACCGGCATTAGCAAGTGAACGTTCGTTCATTAAGCTGTAGATTTATTTTTAATGGTCTAGACTGCAACGTAAAAGCAAATTTTAAAAGACATAGTGCCAATAAAATAAGATTCTTCTGAAAATGGGAGATAGATCAGTAGAAAAGGGGCTTGCTGTGAGACCTTGAGGACCAGAGCTTGGATCTCTATCACCCGCATAAAGAGTCAGGCATATCTCTGTAATTCCACCAATGGGGAGGCAGAGACAAGCAGATCCCTAAGGCATTTGAAAGCCATCCTAAGCTGATCAGTGAGTTATAGCTCAGTGAAAGGCCTTGTCTCAAAAAGTGAGATAATGATTGCAGAAAGCTGAGGAACATCAACCTCTGGCTTCCACACACATGAACACATACACACACATACCTACATGCATGTGCACACATCCACACAAACACAAGCACCATTGTATGTATAAGGTTAAATTAAAATAAATCAAAATAGGATTATGGCGAAGGTTAAACAAAAAAGGCGTGTGACGTGACTAGCATTTGATAAGCATCCCATGTCGGTCAACCCAGAGGCAAGAGGATCAACTGAGCCCAGTTCATGGACAGCCTGGGCTACAGGGCAAGACACTGTCTCAAGAGAACATTCAGGAACTATGTCTGTACTGGACATATAGAGATATATCCTTGGTCTCTAAGCAATGTGCTATGATAACTGTTACATAGATGTCATGTGATCTGGAGATGGCTTACGCCACACAGTAGGGTGGACATAGGTTACATGCAAATGCTACGCTATTTGTATTACATACTTGAGCAGGCACAGAGTTTAGCAGGCATGTGAGTTCCTGAACCAACCCACATACACACACATGCACAAGTCGGGGGGAGGGGGTCAATTGTACTCATTACAGCAGAATTTTTATTTCTTAGCTGTTCTCATTTTCAAACTATTTTTAGCATCTTATCTTTACAACTCTGTGTTACTCTTTCTGTGTACTCACCCGAAAGAATGATATTGCTCAGACAATTCCAAAGAACTTTTTTTAAAGAAATCTGTGCATTTAAAAGTAACCGTAAATCCGTAAATCCCTGGAAGTTATCCAGTACGTCCTCAGAGATACACAAGCAGGGCAATTCCATTAGTAAAGAGAAGGCACTAGGGCCAGTCCTCCCTCAATAAGCTTAAAATGTCAAGGATGTTTAAAGCAAAAGGAAGAATTTCAAAAAGAGTACCAAAAATATGCTATCTTTGACATGTTTTAAATGACAGTGAAATACCAAATTGTGACCCCAGCTGAGCTATATAGCTCTTCCTGGAGATAATCTCTAATTCTCTTTGACCTGGCAGCTTCCTTAATTGGGCCACCCTGTATTTTTTTTTCAAAAGCTTACCTTGATGAAAGCGTAGCCGACGCCGTTATCTGTGATGGTGAGTCCAAGAGAGTCCTCTGATTTATAGACGTTCACTTCCTTTTTCATCCCCTTCACGTGGGCAAATATGAAGTCCTCAAGACCCAGGTGCCCTCCTAGGAGCTTCCCCATGTCAATCTTGGGTGTGTTTAAAGTACAAAATAAGATCTGCAGGAAAAAGAAACCTTTAGGTCAGTCTGGTCATTAGCGAACATCTTCAGTAACAGTCCTCAATTTATGTTGTAAAAGCCTCTGTCGTAACATAGATTAGTAAGTTGGTGGGCGTGTAGAATTTGAAACAACATTTTCATCTGTTAACATTAGACAAAACAGACTGAATATTTTTGAAGGCCAGTCCCTAAGCTAAGTCATTTCCATCCACGATCTCATAACCCTCCCAATAAACGTATAAAGGACATTGTTATCCTCACATCACAAACAGAAAGTGGACACTTAGCAAGATAATTTGCCTAAAGTCACGCTATCACTTGTCAAAACCAAGGACCTGACTTCAATTCTTATCAACTTCAAAGTGGTCTAAATTGGGTGGTAACCTCTTGCTCACACCTCCAAAATGTAAGAGCCTAATCCCAGAGATGTGCATGATAGTGACACACACACACACACACACACACACTATGATGGAAATGCATATAAAAACCAGTAAGCAGATCTTTTTAAATGAGAAATGTTATTTCTTTTGCATCATAGTGCTTCAAAATAGCAATTAAGTGAAAGTGGTGGACCTCTTGCCTAGCATGGATCAGGCTGTGGGTTTATGGGGGGAAATGTATTTTTTATCAAAAGTGGCCAGCCCCCAAAGGGCCCACTTTGTAAAACTGGCTGTTATGGAACTCACTCTGTAGACCAGGCTGCCCTCAACTCAAGAGTTCCTTCTGCCTGCTTCTGCCTCGTGAGTGCTGTCCAAATTCAGAATGTTCCACAATCTAAAACTTTTTGTACCTCAACCTGACGTAGAATATTCTATAGCACAAAATTCTGTTTCTTGCCCAAAATTACTTTTAAAAGTATTATATACCATTGCCTTTAGTCTATATGTATATGATTTAAACAAAATGTAAATGAATTTTGTGTCAAATATGTAAATATTCCAAAATCCAAAATTAAGCTGAAATCCAAAAAAAACATCTAATTCTAAGCCTTTAAGAAAAGGGACATGCAACCCACGGATGTGTTTGTTGGTTGGTTCTAGTTCAGGGTCCCAAGCATGATAAGAACATGCCTGAGGGGCAGTTAGGTGGCTCAGGGGGTAAAGTGCTTGTCATGCAAGCCTGACAAATACAAGTTCAATCTCCAGAATCCACATAAAAAGCCAGATGCAGCTGCTTGCGTCTATGATCTCAGTACTCCTCCATAAAGATGTGAGGCAAACGGAATCCACCGAAAGCTCACATACTCAGCTAGGCAGAAACAACTGCAAACGGAGACCACGCTTTTGTTTCCAGCCTCCCAGACCGAATAAGCACACAGAAACTATGCTAATTACAACCATGTAATTAACGAATTAGCTCAGGGTTCTTATTAACTCTTACTTTTTTTTTGGATTTTTGAGACAGCATTTCTCTGTAGTTTTGGAGCCTGTCCTGGAATTCTTACATATTAAATCAATCCATTTCTATTATTTTATGTTTTACCATGAGGATCATGGTTTGTTAACGCTTGCCTCTTAGGCAGATACATGGCATCTGCCTCCTTAGGCAGCTACATGGCATCTCTCTGACTCTGCCTACTCTCTCTCTCTATCTCTGTTCTGATTCCCCCCCGTTTTACTCTGCTAAGCCATTGGCCAAAACAGCTTTATTCATTAACCAATAAAAGCATCACATATACAGAAGGCCATCCCACATCAAACAAGAGAGGCCCTGTCTCAAAGAAAGACAAAAGAAGAGAACCATTGGCTGAAAGGTGTCCTCCGACTTTCACACAGGTGCCATGTCATATACATGCTGCCTCACAAAATAATCATTACGAACACACTACCACTAAGCTACATCTCCAGGCTTGCTTTTCCATTTATTTTTCCCAACTTAGAAAATAATGGCTTAGAGAGGAAAAGGAAGCCTTGTCTAGGACCCCAGCCATGGCGAACCGACTCCAATCTCTTTATCCTCCAGTGCTTCTCTGAGATCTAACAAGTGCATAGGGCCACCTAAATCCCTGTCACTTCCTAATGCATTAGCACAGCTGGGAGTCAGGCATGAAGGCAAGTGTCCTCTGCTCTCGGCAGGTGAGGACGTCAGCTCAGACCCAAAAGAGTGTTCGTTTGTCTAAGGTCAAAGTCATAACAAGAATTCAGACTCCAGTGGCTTTTGTCTAACCCACAGTGGTGTTAATGTAAATTCAGTCTTCAATCAAAAGCTTCTCTACATCAAAGACTGCATTTTTACTGTGTGGAGCTAAATAGTTTGTGTAGTAACTTATTCACTTCCTAAAAGGAGAAAGACAGCTTCCAAAAGGAATTACTTCTAAGTGGCTCTAAAAGTCATACACACCAGTTATTTTAACAAATACCAAAATATCTGCAAAGCATGATTGCTCAATTTGAATTATAGTAATTGAGGAGTTTTTTAATGTTGCTTCTGGTAATTTTAAACTATTTACATTCATTTCTTCATATTATAAACACAGGCATTCCAAAATCTCTTGCCTAGTATTTTTCTCGATATAACATACATACTAAATCTCTAGTATTGTTTTATTTTTGGGTTTTTTTATTATTTTTATTGAGTTATATATTTTTCTCTGCTTCCCTTCCTTTTCCTCCCTTCTCCTTCTATCCTCTCCCATGGTCCCCATGCTCCCAATTTACTCAGGAGATCTTGTCTTTTTCTCCTAGTATTGTTTTAGACAATGCATCATCCTATATAAAAGTCCTTAATACCTGCAGTCACTAGAAACAGTTTCACAGCTTAGAAAAGATACAAATTTGGCAACAAGACAGACATTTAGCAACATGATACTGTATGCTTTATTTAGACCTTCATGAGGGTATTGTAGAAAGCCTTGCCTCGAACAGGGTAGAACTTTCTATAAATGATTCACTTCTAAATCAGCCGCCCCAGGTCAGCAGTGGCAAGTCTTAAATAAGCACTGAGCCACGCTTTGTGATCCTTCACCCACACAACACGAGTGCTTTTCCCCAGTGTTTCTCATGACTAAAATAGGAAGACAAAAGGATTCTATCCAAAAAAATGAAAGCCAAATCCATATTTTTAGACCACAACTGACTTCCCGGAATAACCAAGGAACATATTTTTCTGCTGTGAAGTCTAATCAAGGAAGCTATGTATCTAAGAAAATCAAAATCACAAGGCAGTTCTTGAGACACAAGAGAAGGTTATAAGGGCACGGGTTTCAATCTTGCCTGTGTGGACATGACCCAGACACTAACCCAACAAGTGAGACATCGCCCTCTCCCACAATATCCCTGCAATGAGACGAGACAATTGAGCTTATCCTACCCAAGTAACGTAAGGTACTTGCCAATCTTAAGACATCGTAAATCATAAACGCTGCAAAGCTTCCAGCTCTCCTAACAATTACCTTCCATAAAGCTTCCTCCTCCTTGATACGAAAGATGAAGAAAACCCCAGCCAGGCAAGGAGCCTGGGTCAGCATCCTGACACAGTAGGATGGCTTGTGGACATCATACAAATTGATGAGATATGTGAACTGAACTCCAGGCACATCAGCCAATCTACACACACGGTTGTAAAGGGGCCATTGGGCATTAAGAGAATCTTTAACCTAAATATCCCACCTTGTTTGGCAAAATGCTCATGAAGAACTGCGGTGAGTCCTTCAGGGAGTCTGACCCATAACACTCAGAGGAAAATCTAAAGAGAAGGTGACATTTAGAAACCACCCAAACGGGCACTGGGGAGAAGACTTAGCAGTTAGACTTGCCGCACTTACAGAGGACTGACTGGAGGTCAGCTCCCAGCATCCATGTCAGGGAGCTTACAACCGCTTCTAATTCCAGCTCCAGGGATCCAATGCCTCCTTCTGGCCTCTGTGGGTTCTCGTATGCATGTACACACACACACACACACACACACACACACACACGCACGCACGCACGCACGC
>LOJH01058112.1:0-11166 GCA_001685095.1 Ellobius talpinus
AAAAAAAAAAAGAAAGTTGCTCCTGGGTTTTGCAGAGCAATAGCTGGAAGGGTTCCTTTTGTGGCGCAACATCGCCACCTCATGGACAACATTTATATGACACAAAGTTCTTCTAGATAGCTGCAAGCCTTTAATGCCCTGTCTCAGATGCAGTTTCTTTTCAGAGAATCCATACAGGGCCGTCTCATATTTGCAAAAATAGCTATTTGGAGCAAAACTGTATTCTCATGTTGCCTTGATTTTCCGCAAGGCTGAAACATTTTTTTCCTGCACTTGATATCAGGATAGGGTATGGATACCGGTGTGTGGGATTGTTTCTATCTAATTTAAAACAAAAGTCGAGCAGAGAGGGATAGGGAGTAGAAAGAGGAGGAGAAGGAGTGGGGCAGGATGGGGCGGGGGAGAGGCAAAAGAGGCCACGACTCCCTTCTGTGTCATCTCCTTGCTATCTCTGCTCGCCTCTACCGGCTGTTCAGGAGCTCTATTATGACCTCACTTCTCTCGCAGTTATGATCTCAGTGCCCACTCCTCTCTAGGACTCATTCTTTCTACACAGACACCATGGAGCTGGCTCCATCCTGGCCCTTGGCTTTCTTGAAACAGCCAACCAGCCACTCTTTTCTGGAACCCAACCTCCTTGCCTTCAGCTCCCCTCCTCTTCTGGCTCCTTCACAGCTCTCTTGGCCCTCAGAGCTCCATGCTCTTCTGCTGTTTTGTTTCCAAGTAACCAAGTCCCAGGCACCACCTTGGATCAGGTTTCATCCCAACATGAAGCTAGGGTCTTCTCTGGCTCCTGCCTTAAATTTGCAGGGGCACACTAATGGCTCCCCAACTTGTAGCTCTCACAGCTGCTATATGGACATGTGTGTTCGAATAGACATCCCCCACATGTAAGCACTCTAAACCTGACTCCCACAGTCCTAAGAAGCTTGATTCCCCACAAGCAGCTTTCCTGCTATCACAGCCAGAACGCTTCCTGCCTTCCTATTTTTCTGTCCTTTCCCCTGTTCCTCCCTCTCTGCCTCACCCTGTCTAATCCACCAGAAAATTCATTCAGGTTTATAAGCAAAACTGACCTGACTTGCACCCTGTTTAGCCATTCTGTGGTGTTGATCACCCAAACTGCTCTGCTTCTCACCTCAACTATCCACAGAGCTTCCTCTGGGTGTCTAGTCTGTTCTCAGCCTGGCAGTGGGGACATCCCACATCTCTGCAGCATGGCGCTGGGGCCTTTCACTAGGGAAATCCAGGCCTTTGTTTTACCTTCAGGGGCCAATGCCGCTGTGTCCCTCAGCAATGGCTCCCAGACCCTACCTTCTCTAGCTGCTACTGCTTCTAGGCATGCCACGGTGAAGTCCAGGAGGACTGCCTGGTCACTACCAGGCCTCAGAGCAACTGTCCCCGCCCATTCGACTTCCCATATCCTTTTTCTATCATTATTTTTCTATAGAACTACAGCTGCCATATTGCTGGCATGATATCAGCTCCTCTCTCCCAGCCTGGAGCCACCCTGCCTGGAGGCCAACACTTTTGCTGGGTTTCACTCATTGCTGCAGCTTCGGAATCTGGCATGTGGTGAAAACTCCAACCAACAGCAGCTGGCAAGTTCGTAGGCACAGTGGGGTGAAGGGAGGCATGTGGTCTTTGAAGCCGAGTTGTAGGTTTGAGTCCCAAGCTCATTTTTATTAACCAAAGATCTTGGAAATGTAACACAAAAAGCATAAGAGATCAAACTCCATCTTTCAGAGTCCTTCAAAGTTTAAAATGTCTGCTCTCTAAAAAGCACTGTTTGAGGAGCTGCAAAGACAAGCCAGAGTGGGAGAAAGTTTCTGAGTTCCATGTGTGATTCAGAACTCATGTCTAATATATAGAAAGAATTCTCAGGGCTGGTTCTGCTTTTATACGTTTTAGAAAATAAGACTTTATTTTAGGGGAAGTCTCCTCAGATTAAGAAGAGGGATTGCTTCTTCAGTGAGGAAACTGGGATTGAGGGCCTTAATTTATCACAGTGACTGAATGTTCACGGTCCTAATCTCTTGAGAGTTTAAGCTGCCCAGTTCTCCAGCTCCCTTTCTATTAGCACACCCCAGTGACGGAATTCTCTCTGGTCAGTGTGTGTGTGGTGCCTAACTGTAGGTGTGTGTCATCTGCACTTTGCTAGTGACCCGAGCTGTTGGACACCTTTTCATTTCTTGAGCTTTTATCCTTTTGGGTAAGATTTTAAACATTTCATGGTGCTTTAGGCATGAACAAGTTGGCCTGGCTTCTAGTTTGGACAGGTTTGGACTTAGTCATGTTCTACGGAGCTGGTTTCGTGGGTGTCTCTCACCTCCCAATGTCAGAGGGCCGTGAGCATCCTTTGATGGCCTACTGTCCCCTTCTGAACATCCCTAATCATTTTTAGGACCCCATGTTTTCATGTTACACTGGACCCCACAAATTATGTCACAGACATAGCCTCAAACATAGCCCCACAGATTTGATCCATTAATTCAGGCTCATTTGCATTCATTGGTATTAGGAGAAAAGGAGCCCTGGGGAAATTTTGAGTTAAATCAAGCTGAATAATTTCCAGTTTATCAGGAAAACATGCAGTCTTGGTTCAGAACACGAACTAATGCTACTGCTCGATGTTGGTAGCAAGTCCTTGCCACCACCATACAGGTTTCTATGGACTTGTCACACTACAGTTTCTGCTGTCAGGAGAAGCCTCAGGTAAAGCACTTCACAGTTGTTTCCAGTAATGTTGGTTGTCTCACCTGGAGTAGCAACTGTTCTGAATTACTGCCTCAGAGAACAGCAGCTTCTAGCTCTGCGGTTAACATGTTCGTTCCTTATTTCCCTTTCTCTGAGCCTCACATTCTTCAAGGTGCTCAGGATAACTTTTCCTAGGATGGGGTATTGGGGTTCTCTAGGTTCATATGTATATATGGCTTTCATTAGAACGGCTTATAGGCTGGGCTCTAGCTAGTCCAACAATGACTATCTACCTATAGACGGCCCAAACGTTCAGTAGTCATTCAGTCCGCAAGACTGGAAGTCTCAGTTCTTCTTCAGTCTACACTGGAATCCCAAAGAAGCAGGCTCTAATGGCAATGCAGAAATGGACTCACCGGTGAGAACGAGGGCAAGCAGGCAAAAAGAGCGAGCTTCTGTCTTCCACATCCTTTAGGTTGACTGCCAGCTGGAGGTGTGGCCCAGATTAAAGATGGATCTTCCCTGCTAGGCAGTGGTGGCACAAGCCTTTGATCCCAGCACAGAGGCAGGTAGATCTCTGAGTTTGAGGCCAGCCTGGTCTACAAAGCAAGTTGTAGGAAGTCTGAGCTACACAGAGATACCGTGTCTTGAAAAACAAAACAAAAAGGTAGATCTTCCCACCTCAAAAGATCTGTACTTAAGGTCTAGTGTCTCACCTTAAATTATCTGGATTAAAAGTGGATCTTCCCACTTTAAATGAATTAATTAAAAAATCCCTCCTAACAGTGGGAACAGGTGCGGTCTCAGACTCTTTTACTGGTTTCTCTTAGAACCCTATTCCTTATACTGAGTCTCTTGGCCCAGCCTTAGTACATGGGGAGGTGCTTAGTCTTACTGCAATTTGATCTGCCATGTTTCGTTGATACTCATGGGAGACCTGCCCTTTCCTAAACAGAAACGGAGGAGGAGTGGATTGGGGGGCTAAGACAAAGGACATGGGGAAGGGGCTGGGAGGAGAGGAGGGAGGGAAAACTGCAGCCAGGATGTGAAATAAATAAATTTATAAAAAATAAGAAGAGAAAAAAGTTGCTCACGTGTACCTAGCTACTTGAGTTTTAGTTAATTCCATATGTAAACAAGTTGACAACCATGAGTATCAACCACAACACTCATTGACTTGACACATATTCATATCTCCTTATGCCATGCTTAATTTCCAAATGAAAACAATAACCAGAGCCAGGTCATAATCATGCCTATGTAACTATTCCTTGTATAAATTTTAGAATAGGTGGCAATATCCCTTGAGGGACATTCTTTCGGTATCTCAAAACTTAAATATGATAACCAGCAATATTCTCTTAATTAATGTTACGTTACCTGATAGAGAAATCAAGGAAAGAAAACACAAGTGTCTGGACAAACACATTCTTAACAGAAGATGACTGAAATCCTCTTGTCAGTTAGTCTTCATCTTTGCAACTGGCCATGTGGCCTCACTGGTATTTATAACTACATTCCTCTACCCCCCCCATTCTGTATGTGACTGCACACCAGGGGCCTGTCCCTTCACCAGACTGGTTTATGAAGAATTTTGCTTTACAGTGAAGTGTGCAGTTGCTCTTATAGCACCAGACTATTTTCTTCTACTGAGAGGTGAGTTACCACCCATCAGAAGAGCTGCGTTTATCGTTCATGACAGGATCCCCAGCATGGCAGGAATAGCACAAAGAAGTGAGGGAAATCCATGTCTCATGTGTGGCACAAGGTGACCCATTTTAGAGGAAAATAATAGGGTGCATGCTTCTGGACAGACAGTTCTTCATTTTTTCCACCCAGAGGTCGTGGACAACATTGTCATTTTAAAGGTTCCAAAAGAAGTTTCAATAGTGCAAAGAGCTCACAACAAGCATCCTCCAGGGACTTCCCATCTTCGCTTGTGCTGGTGTTTCTTTGGGGAACATGGGGTGCCACAGTGCAGTACACAAAGGCTGTGCAAATTTTGACCCCACTGACTTCTTGCAGGCTTCCATTTCCTAGTCTGAGCAGCCAGTGGATTTGGCCACTGTCCTTTGCCAGTCTGATGCATCAGCAAAGCCAACTATGATTTCTCTCTTCTCTCCTTAATGAGCTGTCTGCTGGGAAATTTGTGGATTGCCTGTTCAACATATTTTCTGCATTTTCATTTATATCTTCTTTCCTTTTCTTTAGTGAGTTCTTTCCTTCACAATAAAGTTAATCTATTACAATATAAGTTGTAGATATTTCCACGAATTAGGTTTTCAAAGTGCTTATTTCCTATACAGTGGTATTTCTTCTGTACCTCCTCAGATAGAGGGAATTGGAGATTTCTGACTCCCTTCAGCCAAGATTATGAAATTATTCATTCAGATTTCCTTACAGTATTTTAGTTTCTATAGTTACAATGTTCAGGAAATGTGACTGTTATGGTAAAAGAAAAACAGCACCATTCCCTGAGTGACAGCAGTGGGCAGTGGGCCACGAGACCACGGCAGGCCACAAGACCACGGCAGGCCACGAGACCATGGTGGGCCACGAAGGCAGCCAGTCCCAGGCAGGGAGCAGGTGAGAGATAGAGACCTATTAGGCATGCCATGCAGAGATAGTGGGTATTTATTTAGTGGATTATGGAATGGAAAGGGAAAGGGGGAAGGGAGAAGAGCAGAGAGCAAGGCAGGGGGGGAGGGGAGAAGTGGAGAGAAGGGAGAGAGGCAGAAGCTGCCTCTTTGGGAGAGAGAGATGGAAAAGAAGGAACTCAGGCTGGCAGTAGAAGGAAAATCTGCTTGCCTCAGTGAACGGGGAGGGAATGGGCCGGCTTGTCTCTTAAAGGGACAGGACAGACCATTACAGTGATGGACTATCATGGACCTACTTTGACAAAAATACCTCTTGCCAGAGTAGAGGTGCAGGGATTTAGAAACATAGTAAAGAATATGAAGACACAAATGAAAGTAATAAAACGGAGAAACATAGAATAGTATCAGGAAGGATTCCAGTGAATACTGAAATTTCTCCCGTATTCAATTTCCAATTGCTTAAAATACCCCTGACCCCAAAAGGTAGGAGTAAGACAAAAAGCTGCACTAACCAAGGAAATGAACAGACCAGTTGAAGGCTTTGGGCTACATCCGTAGTATAAACATTTTGTTGCTAGAACAAAGCAAGTCATGCACACAGACTAGACCAAAACATTCTGTAGGCAAACCACTCCCTTGGTGAAATCCAAAGTTATCTCCATAAGGGAACTGAAGCCTTAGTTGGATCCTTAGACTTTTGTTTGAGGTAGAAACATATCTACTTCTCTATTCCTGAAATACAAGGGCTGAATATTAGCCACACCTGTTAACAATAACCTTGAGAGAGCAGAACTCTCTGCTCTAAATCTTGGTGGGAACTTTGAGGTAGAAACACAATGACCTTGAAGGACTAGAGGTAAGTTCTAACTCTCTGACCTTTGATCAACATGGAAACAGGCTCACATTTTGGGCCTCCATAATGGACAGTCAGTGTGATGAACTAGGCTCCTGCATTGGGCTCCACAGACCAGGAAAGACTAAAATGGAGCCTACTATGTTTTATACCACAGAATCAAGCTAAACAGTAAGCAGGGTGGCAGCACCCCACAGACCAGCCTTGACACAAGGAAGTTTGGTTTCTTGAGTTAGTACAAGGAAACTCCCTCTGCCTTGGACTCACAGAAGAGACCTATGGCCACCTGGTCAGTCCTTACCATCTTGCTTCATTCCCACTGTTCTGCTTCTGTGCCCCCACTGTTCTTCCAGCAGCCAGAAGGATTTCCTGTTGGGTTTTAAAGAAACAGAAACTTACAAAACATCACAGAGAGTAGCCATTTAGATCCACAACTCAGTTTGTTGCCATTTTGACCTTCAAGCATAATTAAATCCTCAACTCAACTGGGTTTTACTTTCATATGAGGTCTAAATTAGCACGACACCACACCTATATTAGATAATTTTTTAACTCAAAGAGGACACAATGCACTTTAAATTCGTTTTCTATTTAAATATTAAATTTGATAAAATTGACTTTAGGTGTATAGAGGTTTGTTTTGCATTGTTTTTATGGTGCTGGGGTTAGAACCCAGGGTTCTGTTCACGCCATGAAAGTGCTTTACTGGTGGCCTGCATCTCCAGCTTCACCAGCTAGAATTTTGAGTCACCATCATCACAGAAATGTTGAACAGTCCTGTCACCCCCAGGCTCCTTATCATGATCCCTTCGTAGTCAATCCCATCCACTCCCTCTCCAGGGCAGCCCACTAATGTCTTCTTCATTCCCAATTGCCTTCTCCGGAATATCACAAAGGAGTGACGTGGCATGCAGTTTGGGGCCTGGCATCTGTCTTGTCAGCTTAACAGTACTGTAAGGGGGTGCCTGGAATAATAAAACACAAAGAGGCTTCTTTTGCTTCACCATTGTGCTGGCTAGTTCTTATGCCAACTTGACACAGGCTAGAGTCATCTGGAAATATGGAACCTCAACTGAGAAAATACCATCAGATAACATTTTTCTGATTAATAATTTATGTAAGAGGGCTTCACCTATGCCTCCTCTAGGCAAGTGGTCCAAAGTTATATAAGAAAGCAAGTTGTGCAAGCCTTGGGGAGCAAGCCAGTAAACCGCACTCCTCCATGGCTTCTGCTTCAGTTCCTGCCTCCAGGTTCCTGCTCTGAGTTCCCTCAATGATGATGGACTGTGACCTGGGAGAATAAACCCTTTCTTCACCAGGCTGCTTTTGGTCATGGTGGTTTATCACAGCAGTAGGAACCCAAACTAAGAACAATTTTGATGGTTCCAGGCCCAAAGTTGGGTGACATCACTTCTGTAGTGGGGATATGGGGTGGAAATGGTGGGGGGGGTGTAGGAGAACAAAATACATTGTGGCCAGGAGGAAGAAGAGAAAAGAGAGTAGATCTGGGGTCCCACAATCTCCTCAAGAGCACACTCTCAGAAACAGGCTCAGCACTGAAGAAAGGGGGAGGAGAAAGAGGAGAGAAAGAGAAGGAGGGAGGGGTAGAAGGAGGGAGGGGTTGAGGGAGGAAGGGAGGGAGGGAGAAAGAAAGCATCTCACTGGGCTGTTCCTCTTCCCACGGTGGCACTCTGGGGCCCAAATCATTAGTATATAGCCTCTGGAGCCACTCTGTTATCGAGCCTATAGCAGCCTCCTTCACTGGGCATCTACAGATACAGTCATGATGTGTGTGGGCATCACCAACCTGCTGCCTATCATGACTCAGTAAGATTCTAATGGAGCACGTTTTCTTCCTTTGTACCCCAGTGGAAGGGCATGCGAGGTGTTCCCTCTCATCATGAACAAAGTCACTGCGAACTTCCAGCTGCAGGGTTTCATTATAAGAGCATGGGTTTTCCTCCCTCTTGGCCCCGCCCCTGGGGACAGGGAATCGGCCTCTTACAGGGCAAACGGTCTCACCTGTATAGAAGGAAGCTGCCTCTGTTTTCAAAGCTCTTGTACTCTCCCACGTTCCCTCCTGGAAGGCAGCAAGCTCCTGTTGCTAGAGTTTTCCTCGGCTCTTGAATTTCTGTTGCTGCATTGTTCTGGGTTTTTCTTAACTTATTCAAACAGCCATGGTGTCTCACTTTGGCCGCAATTTGCATTCCCCTAATGGCTTACGTTTTATTGACTGTCCTTTCATGTGTTTATCTGCAGTTTGTTAGATCTTTGGTGAGGAATCCCTTCCAGTCTATGCCGCATGTCATTAGGTATTTTTTTTTTCATTTTTGAGTGGACAGACTGTTTTTGTTATACACCATGAGATCTGTGAGAGTCTATTTCTGGATTCTCTGTCCCAGCCCATGAATCTACTTGTCTGTCGCTGGGCCAGGACCACATTGTTTTTATTGCTGTAACTGTTTTACTGTCGTGAGAGCGTATTTCATTGGTCTGAGGGAAGTCTTCCCTTTTTCGAAACGGTGCTCAGTTATTTTTAAATATTCTTTTTCAGTTCAACATTAGCACAATTTTTATTAAGTTCTCCTCAGATACTGGTGGGACATTGATCTGAAGTGACACTAAATGAACTAGAAAAATTTGAGGACAATGATCCTTCACGGTACTTTCCTTCTAGCAGAAGGACAGACAGACCATACCTTTTGTTAATGTCTGCATTCGTGTTAGATGGCTGGCTTCCTCTCAGGTGTTCACACATGAATTATTAAACATTACTAAATCATTATTAAATTAAATACATGCATTATTAAACATTATTAAATCATTATTAAATGATTAAATACATTATTACATCAGAAGTGAGAACAGGACACACCGGCAGGACTAAGGTCGGGCTGGAGAGGCCGCAGTCAAGGATGGTTTGTGTATCTGCCTATCTCAGCTTTGGGCTCTTACACTATTAAGTTTGAGGATTAGCACTGCAGAAGGCCCCAGTATAGTTCAGGCGCCACCTCTGGGTGCAGCCCATAACTCTTGGCAGTGAACGGCCTCTCTCTCAGCTCATTTTTCAGCGAGGGAGAACTGACCACTGGCAGAAGGGAGCCACACTGCTACTGTGGATTGGAAGCCATCCAACATTTGCGACATACTGAACACTTTTTGAGATTTCATTTAAATATGGCCCTATGTGGCTACCATTTGAAAGGAGCTACTTAGTCTGATCTGAGAAGAATTTGGAGAAAAACACACAAGACCCCAGCATGCTGCTACAGGGATGTTTGAACTCCTTCCATTACACTCAAAGTGACAGGGCCCTTCCCAGGTCCCTCCACCCGACAATCTCTTGTACAGTCTGCATCTCCCTTTCAGGACTCTGATTTCCACTAATGGCTATCTTAAAGGCAGAAAGTGGCTCTTACCCACCAGACTGCAAGTCTATCAACATCCAAAGACATCAATGCCTCAGCTTCTTTTTTAAAAAATTTATTCTTCTCTCATACGTTACATCCTGACCACAATCACCCCCCACCATTCCTCCTAACACCCCCTCTCCCCCAGATCCACTCCTTCATTCTCCTTCAGAAGAATATCAACCAAACATGGCGTAACAAGTTACAGTAAGAGTAGGCACACACCCTTATATCAAGGCTGGAGAAGGCAACCCAGTAGGAGGGAAAGGGTCCCAAGCACAGACAAAAGGGACAAAGACATCCCCGACTCCCATTATTAGCAATCCCACAAGAGCATCAAGCTGTACGTCGGTAACATATATGCAGAGGACCTAGCTCAGACTTGTGCAGGCTCCATCATTTTCTTCAGTCTGTGGTCCCCTGTGAGCCTGCTTAGTTGATTGTGTGGGTTGTGTTCTAGGGCCGTCCTCAACCCCTCTGGCTCCTACAATCCTTCTTCTACCTCTTCTGTAGGGTTCCCTAAGTTCCACCTAAGATTTGGCTGTGGGTCTCTGCATCTACTCCCATTGGTTCCTGGAGGAAGCCTCTCTGATGACCATTGGGCTAAGCATTAATCTGTGAGTATAGCAGAATATCTTTAGGAATCATTACATTGACTTTTTCTTGCCATTTGTGTTTGGTTCTATCCTAGGTCTCTGGGCTATGAAGCCTCGGTTCCTGGTCATCCAAGCAGTGTTGGGCATGGGCTCCCTCTCGTGGTGTGGGTCTCAAGTTGAACCAGTCATTGGTTGGCCAATCCCACACGTCCTTCAGTAGCATCACCCCAGCACACCTTACAGGCAGGACAAATTGTAGGTTGAAGATTTTGTGGCTGGATTGATATCCCAGTCCCACCACTGGAAGCCTTGCCTGTTTACAGAAGATGCTGGTTCAGGCCCTGCATCCTCCATTACTAGGAATCTTCAATGGGGTCACCCTTGTAGATTCCAGGGAGCTTCCACTGCACCAGATTTGCTTCTTTGAAGAACATTTGTTCAATAGCTTTTGCTTCTTGGAGGCTTCCAGGAACAGTTCAAGTAAGAATTACAGCAGAATTTGAGTGTCTCTACCACAATGGAAGTTTAGCTTTCTTATGAAGAAACCGCAGGTCACATAGCTTAAACAGGAAGAAAGTGTACGTGTTCCTTATTTTTATTTTATTTATTTACTTATTTGTTTGTTTGCTTGGATCATAGTTAGCTCCACAAAATGGCCAGGGATCAGGATCCTTCTCCCTTATGGCTTTGTTCCCCTTTGGGTGTCTCACTTGTTTTCATTGTCTGATGTGAGGCTATGGTGACATACCAGCCATTGGAAGATGAACACACATTTGTTGTTCTGCTTTCTAAAGGTCAGGAATCTAGTCCCACTGAGTGCAGGACCCTTAGGAACTTTCAGAGGTGCTGTCAGTGGGATTCATTCTGATATGAAGGCGAAGGCAGGATAGGCTTTGTGCAGGGCCCGGAACTGAAGGCCCCAGCCCTTCCTGACTGTGGGACAGAGGTAGCCTTCAGTCCCTTTACCCAAGGACTTAAGCTAGAAAGGCTCTGTTTTCTCATATTAAAAAAAA
>LOJH01058113.1:1454-11455 GCA_001685095.1 Ellobius talpinus
TTATACTGTCCTAATTAGACAAGCAGGACACAAAATATCCTGCTCCACAGAAAAATCTGTCAAAATATGCTAGGCCTATAGGCTGAAGATGAATGTATGTCCAAACATTGTAAAGGAACTTTGGGTGGCTGTCCAGGAAGCCAGATGTTTCTGTCATTACTCACATTTTTTTGGAAGTTGCTTGCTTGCTCTTCCTGCTTACTCAGTTAATATTATTTTCTTCTTGGGTCTCTGAGGGAGTTGAAGATTAGATAGCTATAGTTATAATTCAGTGGTGCACGCCTTTAATCTCAGCCCTAGAGAGGAATATAAGACAAGGGTGGGGGAGTGATGCAGACAGCTCTAAAACGCAGTCTCCTTCTGAGATTCCTGGAGGCAGGATTGCCATTTTCAGACTGAAGTCGAGATAAGAGCCAGTGGCTGGCTGTTTTGCTTTTCGGACCTTCAGGTTGAACCCCAGTTTCTGACCCTGAGTTTTTATTAATCATGCTTCATTTAATCATGCTTCAGATGTTGGTAGAAATGATGTGTGCCATTTGAGGCCCAACCTCACAAGTCTCCTATGATATATTCAGCGTTCTCTTTATTCTCCGAACACACGTGGGGTGCAGTCATTTGATGCAAACACTAAATGAGAATTAAACTTCTATGTTTAAGTCATAGAAATATATGGGTTTATTGATGATAGTATCTTAGCTTATGTACAAGAATATGAAAGGGGGATAATTTAATAAAGTGTCTAATGACCTGAAGAAAGACCTGGGGTGGTATCTGACCAGGCTCAGCTTCTGGCCTTTTAATGACCTGATGTAGTCCCTAGTCGTGGTGTTATCAAATCGGAAACTGATGGAAACAAGGATTACCTCATGTGCCTGCTAACAGTGCTCCAGGACAATGTGGGTCTAGTTTATAAAGACTAACCAAGTTGTCAGAGCAAAGAGACTTAGGATTGCCCAGAACACAACTCACTGAAGACCTTATGGATGAAAGTGTGGTCCTGGGTAGGATGAAGGCCAACCATATTGCAATTTAGACCAGAAAGGGAAGCATATAAACATGTATAAATCAAGACCAAAGTGACCCCATGTACTTCGTTTGTCTTAAGATAAGCATTCCTGGCAGCAGGGATGTAATGACTGTACAGTTTCCCCTCTTTGGTCTTCCCTCTTTAAAAGTTGTTGGACAAACATGCAGGAAAACTCACTGTAGGGTCTGAAGAAATGCACCATCCATAAAGTGTTTGCAGTACAAGCATGAGGCCCTACTTCAGCTCTCCAGCACCCATGTAAAAACCTGGGCATGGCACCATGTGTCCATCTCGGTGCTGGGAGGATAGAGATGTGAGCATCTTGACAGTCACCTAGTCTATCCAATGCAGTGAACTCTGGGTTCAGGCTGAGAGCATAATTGAGAAAGACACCCAATGTTGAACTCTGGCCTCCACACTCACACAATGACACATGAGTGTTGAGGCTGTTTTAATGAAAATGGCCCCTATAGGCCATAGGAAGCGGCACTACTGGGCGTATGGCCTTATTGGAGTAGGTGTGGCTTTGTTTTATGAAATGTATCTCTGGGAGTGGGCTTTGAGGTCTCAGTTGCTCAAACCAGGCCGTGTCTCTCTTATGATCCAGATGTAGAATAGAACTCTCAGCTACCTCTCCAGCACCATGCCTGCCTGTGTACTGCCATGCTCCCTGCCATAATGACAATGGACTAAACCTCTGAACTATAAACCAGCCCCCAATTAAATGCTTTCCTTCATAAGAGTTGCCATGGTCATGGTGTCTCTTCACAGCAATAGAAATCCCGAGACACCTGTGTACCAGCACACATGTGCACATAGCTACACATGTGTATACACCTATACACAGTTGCACTGCACATAAGGCTAAAGTTACTTTGGGAAACCCATGGTGATTACAACTCAAATAGTTGCAGGCCTGTCGGACTGGACTGGTATATGTGGACTTCTGAGAAAAACAAGAACACTTGAAATTGTGAACTAAAAGCAAAGGTGGAAACCTTTGCATATCTATCTCGGATTCCAGTCTTCCGGGTATAGAATGAATGAGATCTGAAAGGTGACTTCAGAGTTTAGCATGACAGTACAATGACTGTGGGTTAACATGTGGCATTTGTATGGTTCTGTCTTCAGCATGTTAATAGAAACAGTCTGAAGCTGCAGGCATCAGTCCCATTCCATCCCACAGTGATTAGACGGATGCTATACACTATTTGCTTCCGCTTTAGCGTTACGTATGTCAAATAGAAAAATATTCACTGCTATGTAGAGGTTTGAATTAATGGTCTGAGGAATGATCAAAAAGCACTAGTTGTACTTACAGGATCCTTGGCAATCACACACACACGCACACACACACACAATGCACACACACTGCACACACATTTGAGATGTAGTTTGCATGCCATAAAATTCACTTTAAGAATTATGCAAATTATGCAATTTGATATTTTTCCAGAGTGTTCACAAGGTATGGCAAGAATCATCACTATTTAAGAATATTTACTTTGCTCAAGAAGAAACCCCACATACACTAACTTCCTACTTTCCCCTCCTGAAATATCCTGCAACCAAGCCCCTTTATGGATCCATGTACTTATCTAACTCTGATGTTCCATGAAATGGAGTCATCTAACATGTACCCCGTGTCTGATTTCTCTCCACCTATTTCCCACATTCATCTCCTTTCTAGAATGTCTCAGTATGCCATTCCTCTTGTAGGTGAGTAACATTGTAAAGTGTGAGTCTCATTTTGCCTAGTCACTTGCTGGGGGACAACTGGGTTTTGTCTATCTTTCGATTATCAGAACCAATGCTTCTAGGAATCTTGGTGTACAACTTCTTGCATATAATTTGTTTTCAGTTCTTTCAGTTTTCTAGTTAGAAATGAAAATGTGGGGTCATTGGTGACTCAATCTAATTTTCTGAGGGGGCTGCCAAGCTGAGTCTCAAAATAGCTGCCCTGTTTTACTTTCTCCCCAATAATGGCGAAGGGTCCAGTGTCTCCACGAAGTGGCCATCAGTTGTTGCCATTTGGATTTTTGCTTAGAGACACCCAGGGAGCACAAACTGGTATTTAATTCTGGTGCAATCTTTGTTCTTTTAGTGATTAATGCACTGAATATCTTTTGCTGTGCCTGCCGGACATTTAAATATCTCCTTTATTGGAGAACTCTGTTCAACACTGCGTGCTGGAGGAGTCGAAGGGGAATGGGCCTGTGCTGAAGAAGTAAAGTGTGCTGGGCAATCTCGCTTTATACAGTTCACTTTTGTGAGAAGTGAGTCCACACTCCTGGAAGGATCTCTTCAGAGAGCAGTATTTCAGTGACCTAATTGCCATTCACTAAGTCATACCTCTTACATGCTCCAGCTCCTCTCGCGTAGCTGCTCTGTAGGCTGAGATTCCAATACCCAAACCTTCAGAGGGCAGACTACATCTGAAATACAAGGAGGTTTTTGGATGTACAGCATCCGAAACTCAGCGATGTCTTTGGATGCACAGATTATATCCGAAACACAACAATGTCTTTGGATGCACACAATATTTCAATTTTGACGAAGCCCAGTGTATCTCTTCCATGGGTTGCTTATGTTCTAGGTGTCCATTGCAAGGACATGATGAGTTAATTAAAATGCTTTTCATTGCCTAGCAATAAGCCTTTGCTTTCTTTTGAGTCAAAACATGGCGTGGGGGCCAAGTTCCCCTTTGTGCCTGTGTGTCCTCAGCTTGCCATCCATTTGTTGAAAGGACATTTTCCACCGGGTAGTTTCATGCCATTTATGTACACTCTGATGTATTGTGTCTTTCCTTGTGTTTGCTTTGGGATTAATTTGGTTTTCTTTGTCTATTTTCTTAGAGAGAATGCTTTGGCTATTGAGCTGCAATCTCTCTCCTTTTTATAATTTTATCATTTTCCTTTAAACACTGCTTACAGGGCCTTCCTTACTTTTTATTACCTTGGTTTTTGTTTTGTCTTATTTTCGGACTACTCTATTTTCTTTCTTTTATTTTTTATTTTTATGTTTCCTTCCTTGTCCCATTTGGGGCTACGGTGTTTAATCTCTGCGTGTTCGTGGATATCCCGAATTTCTGTATGGATTTCTAGTTTTGCTCCATTGTGGTCAGAAAATACGCTTTCTCTGATTTTAGTCCTTCTAAACAATATTGTGTTGATTTTTATGGCCTAACATATGTTGTATTAAGGAGAAAGCTTGATTCGCGCTGGCAAATAATTTTCTTTCTGTAAGTGTCTCTGTGGTAAGTCTTCTGTAAGTGTCTCTGCTGATTTAGAGTCTTCTGGGTGGGTGGCCAGGAGTGGCACAGCTGGGGCATAAGGTAATTCTGCTTTTTATTTTGTTAAGAAACCTCCAGATTGGTTTCCATTGTAGACACGGCAGTTTATACTTCCATCAGCAGTGACTAAAAGTCCTTCTGTCTCTACCCCCTTGCCAGCTCTTGATGTTATTTTTAGGGACATAATTCATGCGCGTATGCATACACATGTGTGATGTGCATGTGCACACTTGTGGACACATGCTATGGTGTGCATGTGGAGGTCAGAGGGCAACTTTTGGGAGTCAGTTTTCTCCTTTCTACTCGGGTTCCGGGGACTGAACTCAGGTGGTCAGGATCATGCAGGAA
This sequence comes from Ellobius talpinus, assembly GCA_001685095.1. Classification (NCBI taxonomy): domain Eukaryota; kingdom Metazoa; phylum Chordata; class Mammalia; order Rodentia; family Cricetidae; genus Ellobius; species Ellobius talpinus. The sequence continues at coordinate 6,122 of LOJH01058113.1, forward strand.
ACTCTTAGACCCAATGAGCCATCTCGTTGACTCTGGTGTCAGATGGTCTGTTTTAAGCACAGTGAACATGTTTGTGGTGGCTCTGGGTTGTGCTATCTTCTGGCAAAGATGATCTTTTGCTTCTAGGAGGCGTTTAGATTAAAGAGGCTGATCGTGTTAACCTAGTCAAGCTGTCTAAAAGTATTGGGAAGATGTATTTCTGGCTCACTATACTCGCAGCTCCCAATTCTGAACACCTAGGGTAGCTCCCAGGGTGCCTCCTCCTAGCTTTGACCCCTGATGAAACAGATGATGTTTGTCCTGGTATTTTAGACTCATCAATTTGGTTTCATTTTAAGCACTGGGAAGAACTGAAGATATATGTCACAAATATAATGTTCTAAATGCTACATTTGCATTTTTTGTTCTTTTCTAAACCTTTGCCCCCACCAAATATTTTCTTATTAGGTTTCATACCTTTAAAAGTATTTCCTTTAATATATTCATGCAGCCTTTCTGGGTCTTCCCAAGTAGAAGGCTTCCCTGAAACAACCTAATGAGCCAATGTGGGAATCAGAAGTCTACTTGCAGATTTTTGAAGAGTAAACTTTCTCAAGGATTTGTCAGTGCAAACATTCTTAACACATAAACAATTAAACTGTAATTTGGTACACTCCCTGTGAAAAATGTATCCATTAACCCATGACTCTTTGATCCAGCAACTCCAATTTGGTAAAAATCAGAAAGAAATTTTTAGTGATTCAGAAAATATTTTCATTTGCAAAGATATTCAGTATAACATGCAATAGATCGTATGGGTTGTAAACTAAATATCTAATAAGGACAAAACAATTGTGGTACATTTATGGCCATGTATTGGAAAGTATTTAATGGTAAAGAAAAGTAGTTTTACAAGTAAGAAAAAATAGTCTACTTTACTAATAGTCTGCTACTCAACTCTACTTATAGTTCCTAATGAGCTTAACTCTGAGCAGCGAGAGTATACATTCAAAAAACAAATTTTGTACATGGTCAAAACATTGTATGCATGTACAAAATTTTCAATATAAAAGTGTTTCTTCTTTATAGTTTTATCAAAAGTGATGAAATATATCCTAATTTTACAATGTGGAAAAAGTATATTTAAAAGTAAACCATTACTTTAATAAAATTCCTTAGCAAACTAGAGCTTCTTTATACTTTAAAGATATAGTTTCTATATTTCACTTATGTATTACTTAGAAAGTAAGATATAAATGAATGTAGGAAACCCTACTCATGTAGAAGAATCTTGGCATTTCAGCAATCTTGGCGTCCTCGTTATGTTCCAAGGAGCAATCACATGATTCCACCTGTCTTTCATAGTTGGCAAAGGCTTTAAACATTGAAAGTCTTGTGGTCTTTGGATGTTTATTGATTGCGACAACTTTCCCTTGAAAAGTAAAAGTGCGTTATTTGGAGATTTTGATGTAGTTCAGTGGTGGAGGGCTTGACACCCATGCTTGGATCCCTAGTTTCAATCATTACTATGGTTAAATAAAATATTTTGGAATATGAGTTTTTTGATTGACATACGTGAACTGTCTGTGCTAACAAGGTTCAGCATGGTGTTTTCCACATGCATATAGCATGAACTAACCAAAGCCGTTCTTCTTTATTCGTTCCATGTCCCCTCCCCCTCCCACCCTCGGGTCACCACTATGCTGCACTCACTTGCACCGCCTTTGGGTTCTGGATGCTATGAGTCTGTCTGGATGTGTCAGTGCTCACTCAGCACAATGCCCTCAGAGTCATCCATTTTTTGGCAAATGGCAGGATTTAATTTTCTTTCGCACTGAAGAATTCTCTTTTGTGCATCCATACTACATTGTACTTATCCATCCATCCATCCATCCATCCTCTGATGAATATCTAGCTTAGACCAGTCTCTATCTACATGAGTATATTTTTATAGTTTCTCACTGTGAAAAAGAATGCCTCTAACCAGATTTTATTAATTAACAGGTTTTTTTGAAAAAAAAAATCGGGCAGTATTAGGAAAATTCTCTTCTTGTGTTTTCAAATTGGCTTTCACCAGAACCAATATTTTCCTCCTGCTCCGTATAATGTGGCAGATCACTTAGGAGTGTGTGACCAAACTGCATTGTCACATGGACGTCTTAGTCACCTTGAATTGATCATCACCTGGTTCTCCATGTGGGCACATTGTCTTTGAAATGCTGGTGAGTTCATCCCGGTACCCCACCCAAACCCACCCCATCGTTGGACTTTCTTTGCCACACTTTGCTTCTGAGAGCTGTGAGCTTATTTTGTTTATTGCTTTTTGAGATGGATGTTCTGGGACTTTTGGGAAGTTTTTCATTGTTCCTCTTGGCTAGCCCTTGTCCTGATATCCCTGGGACTCTAAATTCTACCACAACGCAGTGAAATGAACTGTTTTCATATTTAAACTTCAACCTGTAAAAGTAGACCTTCTTCATCCAGCTGGGGAGGGGGTCTGCTGCCCTGAAATGTTGCTCAAAAGCATATTTCAATTTTTCTTGAAAGCCTTTTTTATGTGTATTCCCCCCAAAGCACCTTAACTGAAATCACATTTTGCTTTAGAGTTTTATATACAGACCCAAGCCTCTTGTTTCCTGTATACCAATAAAATCGTGTATTTCAATTTAACCTCAATCTACCTGTGTTTAAAACATAAAGTTAAGGTTAAGGGCTGTGGCTGATAGCAACCCTACCTAGACATCTCAATTTCTAGATAAGCCTTTTATAGAGAAGGTTTTATTGGCTCTATTGTTCAACCCCACCATATATGCCAGTTCATTCTACTAATCCTCAACTGAAGACATATTCAAATCACCTATGAGTTAAAGTTTGCTCTAGATTTTTAATTTTCTGAGCTGTTGTGTAATTGCTTGGCTTGACTTAGTTTCTGGGACTCCTCCCTGCTCCATTATCTCAGGACCACAGAGACCAAGGGCCTGTAGGACTAGTTGCCTGGTGCCGCTGGCTCTTGCTTCTCGGGCCCTCAGTCTACTTTATTATCTATGTCTTAGAAGAAAAGGAGAGGGTGTGAATGTTAGGGCACAAGTCCATTGTGTTCACAGATAAACGCCAGGGAAACCAAGAATGCGGGTTGTCTTTTCAAAGGAAGAGATGGGTAACCTGTTTTCTGCTCAGAGGCTGGAAATGGGTAAGGTTAACAGTCTGGTGATCTCTGCACTATTGGTATGACCAAGACTACACTAGATCCCTAGGTCAAAGGCCTTAAGATGTCAAATGTTGTCTCTCACATAGAACCTACCTTTATGGAAGAGGTGACATGTAGTTAGAAAAGAGTTTCATTGTAATTATGCTTTAAGTGTTATTCTGTACACGGGATTGTGTTACACCAGGACACTTTCTTTTCCAAATTGTACTCTACTTAAAAATATGCCTAAAAAACCTGCCTGGTGTCAGATGCTGAAAATTTGAACCAACATCAGTTACTGGGTCATGTTGAACTGGTCTGGCTTTTTAATTCACACAGGTTGACACTCTACTGGCTGTTGTGCTTGCAGAGACCACCCACCACAAGTGAGGCCCGAGGGCAGGAGAGCATCTCCTTGGCAATTTCTGGAGGGGTTCTGATTGATTTTCCTTTATTGTTAAAGGTTCTGCAGCCTGCTGGGGGGGGGAAGAGCAGCCCAGATAGCCTGCTACTACTAGTTTGGGGGTTAGTTTGTTCTAAATCTGGGTACCCCCTGTTGGGGGAGGACAGAAGAAACATCTTTTCTTTTGTGGTGTTCTTCCGATTCTGGAGTCACACGCCAGCTGGTTTCCTTCTAACAGCCTTTGTTCCTCAGTTCATGCTGCAGCGTTCCCAGGCTTACCATGAACCAGCAAAGTGGGCCCCGCCCATTTACTCACATTGGCTCTCTTTAGTTACACGATACAAAACATAGCGTTTAAAAACTCCTTATTTATAAAATGACACCTTACATTCAGAAGCCATTTGTAATGCTCATGCCAGAAGGGATTCCAAGAGTTTTCTCTGCTCAGGTGGAAAAGCAGCAATTGGACTGTCTGGCTTTGTCATCCAGCTGGCTTTCTTATGACTCAGTTCTAGGTGTTATGTTCATACCCAGACTTTACCATGATACTCAAGTTAGAGAAAGATGTGTAAGTCTTTTGGAGCCAGGGAACCCTGCTCTGGGGACGATGGCAAGCTTTATCATCAATAATAAGACAGACTAATTATGGAATCGGAGACCTTTCTGTTCAGTATTCTTTTGCCAGAGGTGTGGATTGTTCTGTGTTCTTTCTTGCACACTTCATATCTAAACCATGTATATATCTCAATACCACCTTGTCTTGGTTACTTTTCTTGCTGTGATAAAATACCACGACCAAGAGCAAATCAGAGAAGAAAAATTTATTTGAGCTTCTAATTCCGGAAGCGATGCAGTCAGTCATGGCAGGGAAGGCATGGCAACGGGACTGTGAGGCTGGTCAGAAGCAGAGAGAGCAAGAAAGAGAACAGGAAGTGGACCCATGTTATAGAACCTCAGAGTCTTCCTCCAGTGATGTACTTCATCCACCAAGGTGCTACCTCCCACAGTGCTATAGCCTTTGTAAACAGTATCACTAACTAGGAACAGGTGTTCTGAGGAGGAGCTTATGGAGAACATTTTCATTTAGATCTAGCTCCTCCCCTCCCTTGGCCTTCTCTAACTTCTCCCCTCCCGGGGTCTTCTCTAGCTCCTCCCCTCCCATGGCCTTCTCTAGCTCCTCCCCTCCCACGGCCTTCTGTAGCTCCTCCCTTCCCATGGCCTTCTCTAACTTCTCTGTGAAAGAAATGTAAACACTCATGGAATACCTTTGTTTTAATTTCTCTATTATTTTTCATACCCTTCAGGGTCAATTGCAAAGGTCTTCAATGGTCCATGTAGTCCCATGTGATCTAGCTTTAAGGCTTGACTGGCTTCATGTATGGCTTCTCTTCTTTGCTCACTCCCTGGAGGACTGTCAGCTCTAGTGTTACACTAAACACTATAGTATACAATATATACTAAACATTATAGTATACTCTATACACTGAACACTATAGTATACTCTATACACTGAACACTGTAGTATACTATATACACTGAACACTGTAGTATACTATATACACTGAACACTGTAATATACTATATACACTGAACACTGTAGTATACTATATACACTGAACACTGTAGTATACTATACACACTGAACGCTGTAGTATACTCTACACACTGAACGCTGTAGTATACTCTACACACTGAATGCTGTAGTATACTCTACACACTGAACGCTGTAGTATACTCTACACACTGAACGCTGTAGTATACTCTA
>LOJH01058115.1:975-11455 GCA_001685095.1 Ellobius talpinus
CTGGAAATCAGTATGGTGGTTTCTCAGAAAATTGGAAATCAACCTACCTCAGGACCCAGCAATATCAGTCTTCAGCATATACACATAGGATGGTCAATCACCATACAAGGACATTTGTTCAACTTTGTTCATAACAACATTATTTGTAATAGTCAGAACCTGGAAACAACCTAAATGTCCCTCAACCAAAGAATAAATAAAGAAAATATGGTACATTTACACAGTGGAGTACTACACAACAGTAAAAAGAAACAGCATCTTGAAATTTGCATGCAGATGGGTGGAACTAGAAAAAAAATCCTGAGAGAATTAACCTAGACCCAGAAAGATAAGCATGTTATATACTCACTCATAAGCGGACACTAGCTGTAAAGGAATGAATAGTGAGCCTTTAGTCCATAACCCCAGAGATGCTAAGCAACAAGGAGATCCTTAAGAGAAACACATATAGAACTCCCTGGAAAGGGGAAATAGGGAAGATCTCATGAGAAAATTGGGAGCATGGGAGTGGGGAGAGAAGGGAGGGCTGAAGGGGAGAAGGAGGAGAGAAGGGGAGGGAGAGAAGGACTTGAGGAAATGCAATAGTCAAGTTGGAGGAAGGACAGAAATGGAAAGCAAGGCAAGAGATATCTTGATTGAAGGATTCATTATAAGGCTGGTAAAAAATCTGGCACTGGAGAGTCTCCCAGAAATCCACAAGAATGACCCTAACTAAGACCTAACTAAGCCATAGTGGAGAGGGTGCCTGAACAGGCCTTGTCCTGAGTCAGATTAATGACTTTCTTAAATGTCATCGTAGTACCTTTATCCAGCAACCAATGGAGGCAGAGAGTCATGGTGAAGCACTGGGCTGAGCTCCCAAAGTCCAGTTGAATAGTGGGAAGAGAGAGGGTTCAAAAACATAATGGGTACACCCACTATAACAACTTACCTGAGCTAATGAGAACTCACTTACTCTGGTCAGACAGAAATGGAACCAAAATAGGAGATAGGTATGTAAAATTAATAAAGGTAGTTTTTTAAAATATAATAAAACCAGAAAACCATGCTCATCAACAGATCAAAGCCACCATCACATGAAACCAATGCTTTCAATACGCTCTTGACTTTCTCCCTTTCACTACCCATCCTAACACCTGTAACATCTTTTGCACATCCAGCAGTAGATATGTGCTGACAGCTGTGCCAGTCAATAACACTGTCCTTTACTCCAGAACCACAGAAAATTTCACTGGTTCTTGCCTGACCACCTGTCCAACTGCTCAGTTTGTATTTCTAGATAGGACAAGCCTGCTCATTACCCATATCTCTCTAACATCACTCTCTCCAGGCTGACATACATTGCCCTTCCCTTCATTTTTGGCAGAAGGGAAATACCCAGCCATTTGTTAACTCTGCTCTATCCACCTTTTGCGTATCTGTGATTCCGATAGGTCTACCTGTTCGAGGATGAAGAAGCTGCTTTCCTCCTTTGCACCCATCCACACAAAGAAATTTTCATCCCTCTGCTAGTGGTAATTATTCTCACCCTTTCTCTGGGTTCAGGAGACATTGCAACTCCTGCCCTTGTACAGACTCAATATCTGGCTGGGGACTTTAAAGAAAACTTGAGCAGGCCATGGCATCAATGACTGAAAGCCTCAAGTCATTACAAAGACAGATGAACTCACTTGCAGCAGATCAAAAAGCCCTTGACCGACCTAACAACTGCTGAACAAGGCAGGTTCGTGTGGTCCTGGGAAAAAAATGTTCTTTGTAAATGAGTTCAATTTATTGTAACATGATGTAAAGACCCTTTAAGCCCTCACAAGGATCTTTTGACCAAGTATCATCCACAAGAATCTTTGTCCTGATTCCAAAAACCCTTCCCCCTTGAGTCTTTTCATTTATTAGTACCCTAATTATTCCATAATTATGCTATGTTGTATTTTAATGCTTACTTCCTGCCTTATTCATTACCTCTACTGGTAGATCACCACCATTGCTAGAATTAGGAGCAATCAGGTCATGGTTTGCAACCAGGCTCTAGACCCCTCTGACACAGACAACAGGCTCCTCAAGGCTAATGATGATTCTTCTCCAATATAAAATAAAACAGGGAGTGGTATGTTGGAAGACCCTGCTGCTTAGGCTCTGATAGCTCTCTGAGATCAGCATAATATGGAGGAATCCCTTTGCAGTAGGACTCCCTCTCTACCCTATTTGGATAGTATTTCTAGACCCAGATGCCTAACCTTATTGGAAAACTGTCCCTGAGCTTGGATGCCTGACTTAAGTGTCCTAAAATGGGAGTTGGATTGAATCTTTAGATTGCTTTTTGTAGGGTTTCCATTTTTATTATGTTGATCCTACCTATCCAAGAACATGGGAGATGTTTCCATTTTGTGATATATAACTAGGCATTATGCTTCAGCTGTATGATAGGATGATGCTTACAAACTCAAATTAGGTGATGCTCAACAGCTGTCCCCATACTATATATTCCTTTCATCCTGAAATAAAGGTGTGCTGTCTCAGTGAAACTCACTCCCAGAAGATAATTTCCTCAGTACTCACAGCCTTCTTAACTCTGGTCATCACTTCTACCTTCTCCCACGTAGACCTGTAGCCAATGATCACCAAGGAGGAAAAACCACACAGTTAAAGTTATCTGAAGGAGGGAAATTCAATTGAGAATATACCTCCATAAGAATTGGCTCTAGGGCATTTTCTCAGTTAGTGATTGATTGTGAAAGAATAAAGCCTAAGAAAGCCAGGAGGAAAAAGAAGAAAACCTTCATAGCCTCCACATCAGTGTCTGCCTCCAGGTTCTTGCCTTGTGTGAGTCCCTACCCTAATTGTTTCAGTGATGAGCTATAAATGTGGAAGCATAAGTCCAATAAACACTTTCCTCTTCAATTTGTTTTTATGCTGTTTCATCACAGCAATATTAACACAAACTAAGACAAAGATAAATATTTGTTTTATGCTGCCTAAAGAAATCCATTTCTAGTTCCAATTTTGTTTGTGTTTTTATTTGTATCAAAACAAATGATCATCCATATTTTTAATAATCATTCTAAAATATATCCTATTCTTAAACAGTCGCTGCTCAAAAATTGATATTCTACAATTGATTTTTTATGGGTCAGAAGCAAAAATGCAGTTCGCCACTCCCCAGATTATGCAAATTAGTTTCCTGCATTTGCAGAAATTACAAGGGAAAGCAAATCTGGAGTTTAACATATATGCTTCATCCTGGGGCAACAACTTTTATGATCATAATATCTCCCTGACAAGTAAAGATGAAAATTGATCCTCTACTTACTTACTATTCTATCAGCTTCATTTTGTTGTTGTTGTTGTTGTTGCTTTTGTTTTGTTTTGTTTTTCGAGACAGGGTTTCTCTGTAGCTTTGGTGCCTGTCCTGGAACTAGCTCTTGTAGACAAGGCAGGCCTTGAACTCACAGAGATCTGCTCGCCTCTGCCGCTGAGTACTGGGATTAAAACATGTGCCACTGCTGCCCTGCCAGTTTCATTATTTTTAAGATTTATAAAATTTAGTGCCACATGTATGATTGCTTAGCCTGTGCACCAAATATCTATCAGGTACTCATTAAATTCATAAGCATTATTCCTGACTCTTTCAACTAGAGTTGTAGATGGCTGTGTGATGACATATAGATCCTGTGTATGGAATCAGGGTCTATGAAAAAGCAACCATTGTTCTTAACTTCTGTATCATCTCATCAGTTTGTTATGAATTTCTTAATTTTAGATTTCATTTTTCTTCATGAAAAAACTCAGGAAATTTATGAATTTTTGAAAGTATGATATTGTAAACATGAAAGAGAATGCTTAAGATTAATAACTGAGGAGATCATTGAACGTTTAAATATAAATTTTCAGAGCACTCTTCTTTAAGAACCAAGTTTTAAGTGAAAAACTACTGTGCTTAATGGTCATTACATTTACATAATAGTTAGAATCATTCCAAAGTTTCAAAAACTAGATTTAAAATATGGTTTTAGTGTTACAATTATTGTGCCTTAAGTTTTCTAACAAGTGACACTGACAGATATGAACAAGGAAATTACCATTATGTTCTAACCCACAGATCCCAAATTGCTCACAATCCCTGTAACTACTTACTTTTCATTAGCCAATGGTAGATATTAGATTTTATTTCATTTTATTTCAAATTCTTGTTGTGATTTTTTTTCTTGGCATTTTCTGCTGTTATTTAGAGTTTTGTTTTTCATATTTTATTATATGCTCCAATTCAGAAAACTTTCAGTTTAATAACTCATCTACTATTTTTATTCTAATAATATATTATTTGTTAATAAAATAGTTCTGTTTTGAACACTCTAGCATGTTCCACAGGAACAGATATTGCTTTGAATATATTAACATTGAAAATGCAATCCTATCTTCAAAGATTAAGTAATGTCATTTTATCTTGGAGGTAACAATGGCTGTCTAATCATACCTAAAGCTTGTTGGAATTGGATAAAACTTATTCTAGCCAAGAAAACATGGTTGAAGAGGCTGTGGCTCCAGAGGAGTGTCTGCAATTAACTGTGTTACTAATGAAATAAAATTTCCAAATGCTTTATAAATACTCATTTTCATAACCAAAGATAATTGCAGCTCTAGCACTTTATCAGCTAGACTTCCTTTTACAGAAAATGGAGCTTGTTAGAGAGATTCAGAACTGGTGAACATGCTGAGAATAAGTGACTGTGGTTATCTTACCCCAAACTGTAGACAGAAGTTTTTTCCCCATCTGGTCCTACAATCATTCAATCCCAAAGGAACACACAGAAGCTTTTATTAATTATGAACTTGTTGGCCTATTATCACAGACTTATTATTAACTAGCTCTTATAACTCAAATTTACTCATAATTCTTATCAATGTTTAGACATGTGTCTTGGTACCTTTTCTCACTAATGTCTTCTCATTGTGCTTCCTTTGCACCTGGATGACAACTGTGTCTCTATCTTTCCTCTTTCCAGAATTCTTTTACTTTGGTCACCCCACCTATATTTCTTAACTTGCTACTGGCCAATCAACATTTTATTAATCCAATATGAGGGACAAATCTTTGCATTGTACAAGAACATTACCCCACAGTACCAAATGGCAGATCTATAACATGTCCTATACACCTAAGGCCAAGGGAAAAAAATAAATATTGGAAAAGGAGCAGAAATATTTTAATAACATAATGAACCGAATGACTCTGAGATAGTATTTTATGGACAGGATAGGGATATTCTTCCATGAATGCTAAACAATATTGATTTCACAAGAAATGCAAAGATCATTCTAATTGGCAGGCATAAATAGGTAGAAGAAAATGGAGATCTAAAGGTAGCAAACTGCTGGTGAGGAGAAAAAAGATGTTTTTCCTAGGGAAAGACACCAAATCTAGGTGGTTAGCCCTAAACATATTTAAATGAGGATATTTTAGTTGTTTTTATACCTATATTTACATAAAAACATTTATTTATGTAATATGTATGATATTAATCAGTTGGATATTTATATGTGTGTTTATCTATGTTTGTCTCTATGTTTATGCACATATAAAGAAATATGCATAAAGAAAGAAATTATAGAAGAGTCCACGAAGTACAGGGCAGTTGGTTGTTGAGGACAGAAGACTTGCTAGAGGTGAAAGTTTAAGATACTTCAAAAGTAGTGTGTTCCTTTACAAAATTAAATTCTCAAAAAAAACCACAAGCATGGTAATCCCTAACAATTGAATATCATCTAAATTGTTTTGCCTCCTGCATGAAAGCACATAGGTTGTATAAAATCTGCTTTGAAACCATGAGATTAAAGATGTGAAGTAGTTGAAACTATCTCATAGTTTGCAATCAAGAAATAGACAGGCTTTAAAACTGACTCAAGCCCTTGTGTTGCAATTTTCAAATTGCTTCATTAAACTTTTACTGAGATAGAACTCTAGACACTAGTGTCTAATGTTAGGAAATTACAAGAAAGAGACAATGCCAGCAATGAGTAAAGTTACTGGGGAATTGGGACCTTTACATGAAATTAATTGTTTAATGATTATATATCTAAGGAAATAAATAATGAACTTTAAATATTTTGGTATATTCAATATCTTAAAATATAGACTAATATTAAACTTGGTGAAAATAATCAGAACACTGGAGATTAGTCAGACTTACAATGAATTATTCAGCAGCAACTGCACATGTTTTTCAATTATGTCATGTTGTTTCTGAAATATTCATGCTCATTGGAATCAATCAATTATTCTTACGCCTATGAATGTAGTACTTTCTACTTATTGATTAATTGTTAATTAATTGTGTTTGCATGTCTTTGTCTTTGTGGGTGAATATGCAGATGAGTACAGTTGTCTATGCTTGCCAAATGAACGAATTGGACACTATAGAGTTAGGGTCATAGGCAGCTAGCTGTAAGGTGCCACCTGTGGTTCCTTTGAAATGACTTTGGATCTTCTGAAAGAGTAATGCAGGCTCTTAACCACTTATCTTTCTGTCTAGTTCCTATTTTCCATTTTACAGGGATCCAAAACTTTTATCAAGTTTTCTATGCTGGGAAGATATTTCACATTGTATAAACACTTCCTAAGTGGTATGAATACAATCAGAGTTACACATTACTTAACGTAAGTATCACATATGCATTCCCAATACTACACTTAAAATTCTTTGTGTTGCTGAAGTATTTAACATTGGTTAATTGCTATTATCTGATAAATGATATATTAGCATACTATTGTAATTGTGTATGTTATAAGCAACAGTCCATTACATATTGCAGAAAAGCATTGGCTTGATACACATGTTGAAGGAAGATGAATGTGTTTCAAATTACTTTATAACTCTTGAGGTTTAGACTTAGTGATGTCATTTTAGGTGTATGAGTGAGTGTTTCACCTGCATATATGTCTGTATAGCTTGTGTATTCCTGGTGCTCATAAAACTAAAAGGAGGATCTGGAATGCTCTGAAACTGCATAATCATGAGCCTATAGCTGAGTTCTGGGAATCTAATCTTGTTGTTGTAATAAAACAGTTCCACAATAGCTCAGAATGGAGTATAACAAATATTTATTTATTTAGTGATAAATTCACAGAAAGGGTAGCTATCCAAAGACCTCTGCGTGCCCTGGGAAACTGAACTGAAATCCAGCAGACAAGAGGCCCTTGCATGCTTTGCATCTCAATTTATAGTACATGATACCAAGCCCAAAGTTTAACAGAATCTTAATGGTTATTGGCTGAAGGAGTATCCACAGCTCCTCCTCCTTTTGTCTAAATAAGAGAGTTCTAAACCTAATACAAAACTATATACAATAAGAACAAATATATTTTTCAGGGAAAGGAAGAGGCAAATCATATATACAAATTAGAATTATTATAAATAGCTTAGCTAAGCCATAAGAGGAAAGTAACTATGACTATTCAGTCTTCAACCCCATCGAATTCCTGAGAAGAAAAATACTATTACTTGGGTAAACAGGAAGTGCAATCAAGCAACTTCCAAACCATGAAAAAAAAAGACAGAGACAACTGGCTAATTGACAAAGTCTCAATTTGTAACATTGGGGCAACCAACTTTGGCTAAAGGCCTAGAGTAACTGACAGAAGATTTTCAGAGGCAGGAAAAATTTCAAAACCATTTTATCCTGTCTTGGCAAGGTTTGTCAGTCTTTTTGTTTGAACCTTGATTGTCCAGAATGAATACGGTAAATTTCATCAGTAGTTGAGTTATGGGCAGTTCCCCCCTCCAAGGTCAGTTTTGCCAAGAAGAAAACAAGTTCCAAGTGGAGTGTCTTTGGTGTTTAGCTTTCTATCAGGTGCTGCCAGGAGCAATTGTGTCTCACATCAACAGAACCCTAAGTTATTTAAATGCAATATTTTACAGCTCTTTGAAGGGTTTGAAGATTACCTATCTATGCAGAATACAATCTCTATGCATCTAAAGAACCTGATTAATACAACTATAAGTATGACAGACAGGTTTGACTATTGACTAACATTTCTTAATACCTATATAGTGCAATATATTTCCTATTACCTACATTTTCCATTTTCAGATATATTTGTAATTTAATTTCTGAAAATGTAAAAGTAAAATGCATTATAAAAATAGTTTCTTAACGCATTTTACAGAAATATATTTACAAAATGGCATAACAATTTGGAAATATTTTTGTCAAATATTAATATGTTTAAAAGATTTTAAAACTATGTTCACTTATTCACCAAAATATCACTGCTCTTGTTCCATGTAACAGAATTTGACAGAATTTGTGTCTTTTAAGATGACCTTAAGACTTACCTATAGTTAATATTGTATTTTAAATAATTTATTATATTAACATTCACTTAAATATCAGAAAATATATAATCTAAAAGAATATTGCATGATATACATGTATGTTACTGTTACATAAAATCATGGAAACATAAAAGCAACTTGTTGTCTTCAGAAGAGTGTAAAATCATGGTACATGTAAAATAAACCAGCATAAAGAAAGGACCAAATTTGTAATGCCAGATTGAAGTTATGCTTGTATAATGTCAATTTACTTAGTTAAAAGTACTGAATTTCTTTCTACATTTTTATATAATGTTCTGAGTATTATATCAATTTAAAGAAATGCAGTTTATTTTTCAAAAGGAACTTTTTCAAAAATATTCCGACTCATGAAAATCAAAGAAATTAATGGAGTAGAAATGAAACTAACCTCGTGACAAGTAAATATGACAAATAAAATAGAAAATATTCTTGTGACAAAAACCAAGATGTGCAAGAGAAATCAGAAGGACATTAACTTTCTACACAGAAGAGTTTACCTATGTCTAGCACATATTTGTGAGATGATAAACTGTCGTAAATCCTCTAGCAGACTTTCATACTTTTGAGAAAAGCACGAGAATATTTAGAGGAACTCATAAACATTTTAAATAACTGTCCCCTTTAATAAAAATAGTTCTTCAGTAATACCCAATTATACATGTGAATTCAGAGCACTCACACTCACATTCATTGACTCAAGGAAGAATCTCCATCCTTAATCTCGTTTGTTTTAATTTAATCTCCTTTTTCTACTTGAAAATGAGAAACTGAAGGAAATGAAATATTGATTAATAATCCCTACAAATATAAGATTACACTAAAAGTTTTCATATACTTTCAAACTAAAATATATTTCAGTATTTACACTAGATTGATTTTTTTAGGAAATAGAAATTTTAAAAGTACTTAAAACTTCTCTGATACTGACATTTTATGCAACATGTAACCTGGAGCACAAGGAAAGTTCAGTCCTTATGAGGATCAGAGAAGAAACAGGAAAAGAAAATATCTCTATTTTCTTATTTCTCTTATTTCTCAGAACTCAAGATGCATATTACCTATGAGAAGGAAATATAAAACAGGAAACCTAAGGAAATCATATAATACATATAAAACAAACATGAGCATGATATTTAAAAATAGAGAACCAGGTATGTCTAAGGAGTAGTAAAGAGATCAATTATTTTTGCTTTCCATCCTTCAAAAAGAGAGTTTCTTTAAGCTGGATTTTAAATGGTTTACAGAATTCTTTAACAAGGTTGCAAATCAATTTGACTAATAATGATTCCACTCCCAAAGGCAAATGTACTCTGTATCTCAAAATATTTACTCATGTACATAGTGTTGTTTAAAGATACAAATAATCCAACCATATACTTTATAAATCTGGGCTTTTACATATTGATACCTTATAGATTTTTATGCCTATTGGAGGTAAGCATAAAATAAGAAAATAATTTAAAAATGTAGGCATATATTTTTAAATGACATTAAACCCCTGAAGATATATGTGATGAATTGCCATTTATATGAAATAGAACATATTTTATTATAGTATTAATTAATCCACTTATTCCACTTGTATTTTTGAAGGCAATTGTCATGAAAAACTCTAGGCATTGGAACTTAACATTGAGAGTGGTTGGATGTTCTCAACTAGTGCTTTATGGACTCTGAACCTGTTAATTGAAGTATATGGTTTTGTAAAACACAATTTTATCTTCATGGGATTTCTGAAAGAATCATAAATTTCCAAAGAGTATTTCAAAATAAATCTTCAATAAGTGGGGCTGACCCTAGAAAAATTATTCTAAATCTTAAACTAGACTGAAAAATGACAATTACATACATATATAAAATTATATTGGAGTAGTTTGATGGATTGTCATACAGTTATTGAAATATAAAGCCAACACAATCAAATACTTTTTATTTCATAATAGTAATATCTGGAGTAGTCATTTATATTTACTTTCATTGAAGAAATTTCAAATGGCAATCCAATCTCAGAATAGATGAAGACAGAAAGACTAAGAGATTTTGCACATAATTTCATATAATTTCAAGTAAAAATTTGTAGTGATAGGGGAGCGCAGGCCTGCTTTCGTCCCATCCGGCTCCCGCACGGC
>LOJH01058116.1:0-11454 GCA_001685095.1 Ellobius talpinus
CCTGAAACGTACCAAGAGGGCTCTCTTGGACAGCCAGCAAGCCCCAGGATCCATCTCCCTCCTCCTAGAGCTGAGATTACAAACCAGTATCACCAGACCCAGCTTCATTCATGGAGTTTCTGGGATCCAGCTCCGGCTTTCTTGCTTGCAAGATAAGTACTTGATCAACTGAGCTGTCTCCCCGGGCTTCTTGGTATGGTTTAACTTTTACTTGTTTTAGCACACATGGAGAAGATGGTACAGGAGAATTTGGACCAACTTAAGAAAGATTAAGAGGACAGAAAAGAGTGGGTTCACTTCCCCTTTCTCAGGAAAGGGAAGTGGCATTTGCGTGCCCCTGCTGAAACCTCATCTGCTCCCATCTCTAACTGTCAGGTTACATAATGCTTTCCCTGAGTTATGAAATAGCCAGGTCCCTGAGGTCACTTGTCATTTGATTCCTAGTTACCGCATGTGTTCACTTAGCCAACACATGCCTGACCACACACCTATTATGTGTTTGGTGTGGATATGCAGTAGAAAGGGAAGAAACGTATACAGTGCCTGCCCTCAAGACATTCACAGTTGAGGGAGGAATATGATTGGGAATTAGCTACTGAGAAGTCACTGCGGAATCCAGCTGTAGTAAGGGCTGTAAAAGATATCAGGCATGGTGCATGCACGCCTGTAATCCAGGAGTTCGGAGGCGGAGGTAAGGATCCAGAGTTCAAAGGCAGCCTTAGTTACCTAGCAAGTTGTGGCCAGTGGACTACATGAGACACCATCACAAACAAACACACAGACAATAAAAAAAACCACATATAAACTGAAATAAGCACTGAGGGGCAGGCATAGGGAGCCACAACATACGTGTGCTCATACACTGCACACACACATATACCACACTCATACACATACACACACGCATTTAAATAAAGCTGGTGCCGATGCATCTGAAACCCCAGTACTGGGGATGTAGAGACAGGAGGATGTCTGACTTTTGCTGGCCAGCTAGTCCAGGCAATCTTCCAACTCCAGGACCAGCGGGAGACTCAATCTACTCTTGCTCACCTGGTGGTTGAGTCAACCAAGATAGAGAAGGCCTCATTGGGAAGTCAGGAGTCTACAGTCAGGCTCTGGCAATGCGGGACAGGGTCTAGGCAGAGCAGAGACGCAGCCACTAAGGGGCTGTGTGGGGGTGGGGACTCTAGAGCATGCACAGGATTTGGCTTCTACCTTCTCAGGCTCACAGAGCTCTGTGATGCCATTAAATGGGTTAATGACAGAGCTTGCCCTTTAAACACGTCTTCAGCTCAGATCTGAGAAGGACCCAGAGTGGCCCTGCTGGAGGATTAGTGGCCCTCAAGACAAATGCTCAAGGGATGGCAAAGGCCTGGGAAGATCTTCCAAGAGGGAAGGGGGGGCAGGGAATCAGATTCTGAACTCAGCCTGTCCCCCCCACTAACTGCAAGGTTGCATGTGGGCTGATGTGCCGGGTGCACATGACCGGTGCTCATGCGCCTGCTCTCTGTCCATGCACTTCGTTCACAGGATGCGCGAGAGACAGGAAGGGCCCTCCTCCCAGAAGAGTTTTTGGTTTCAGCAACCTACCCTTACCTGCCAAAGTCACCTGCAGGCACTGGGTTTGAGGAAGGGCTGTTTGCCTTTGTTCTGGGTGACAGTGGCCGCGGGCCTGACTCAGGCACGGTTAGTTCACTGTATGAGCAGACAGTGTCCCTAAGACCATCTGTCCTGGCGGTTGGTTGTTGTCAACTCAACACATCAGACTGGCCTGTGGGTTGATTGGTGCTTGACGTGGGAGAGCCCAGCTCACTGTGGGTGGGAGCACCTCTGGGCAGGTGGTCCTGGGTTCTATAAGAAAGTGGTTGAATAAGCCGTGGGGACCAAGCCTGTAAGCAGCGCTCCTCCATGGCATTTGCTTCAGCTCTTGCCTCCAGGGACCTGACTTAGCTCCTGCCTTGACTTCCAAGGATGACAGACTACAAGTTGGAAGATAAAATAAACCCTTTCCTGGCTGAGTTGCTTTAGGTCAAGGTGTTGTATGTCTGCAACAAAAACCCTAACCCAAACAATGAGCTATTCAGTGTCCCTATCTTTGAGAGCTGGAAGTAGGTTGATCTTGTAGTTCATTATCTAATCATATATCTGACAGAGAGCGGAGGTTCTATTAATAAACTGCAAAAGAGAAGCTGGGGAGATGGTTCAGTCCTTGAGATGATCACCCCCCAAGCTGAGACCCACCTCGAGCACGCCAAGAACCTCCAGCACCTCCAGCACCTGCATAGAGAGCTGGGTGCTGGGGCAGGAGAATGCTCTGTGTGGAAAGTGCTTGCTGCACAATCATGAGGACTTGAGTTCAGGTCCCAGCACCCACATAAAAAGCCTGATGTTGCCATACATGTGTCTATAACCCTAGTTTTGTGGAGTGGAGACAGGAGGATCAGTGGGGTTTGCTGGACATCAGCCTAGCTTTAGGCTCACCGAGAGACATTGTCTCAAAGAAATAAGGTGGAAAATGACAGCAGGACACCTGATACCCTCTGGCCTCGGTGTGTGCCTGTTTGCAGGCACCCACACTCACGCATACACATACACTACACACATATACAGCACGTTCACACACATATACACACAAATTAAAAACCAAAGGCCGGGACAGATGCATCTGAAACCCCAGTGCTGGATGTCTGGGCTTGCTGGTCAGCCAGCCTAGCCAATCTTCCATCCCCAGCATCATGGGAGATTCATATAAGGCAAGGGGTTGGAGAGCTCCACGATTAAGAGCATTGGTTCTTATGGAGACCTGGATTCAGGTCTCAGCTCTTACATGGTCACCTCCCAGACACAGTGGCTCACAGCCTTTGGTGACTCTAGTTCTTGCAGATCTGATGTCCTCTTCTACAACAGGCACGCACGCGGTGCACATACAGACATGAAGGCAAAATGCACGCACGCAAAATAAACCTTTAAAAATAAACCAGGTGACGTGACTGAAACAGACACCGGATATGGATCTCTGGCCTCCACGAGCCCACAGACGTACACACAATGCACACGCTGAGCCCGGGAAAAGCTGGGATTGCCTCTGGAAAACCTGGTCACCCCAGGAAGAAGGGAAATTTGAAGGGTGTACTGTCTTCCCACTGAGAGCCTTTCTACCTTCAGTCAGGTATTTTCCTCCCTCACTCGAATTATTGAAGAGCGAACCCGCCACTACCAAAGACACTTTTATCCCTTACAGGCAAAGTCCAGAAAACATCCCCACCACGGTCACAAGGCTGACTATTTGGCTTCACCAGGCAGACCACGCCCAGGAAATGGTCCTTCCAATGGGAAGCTCTACCCAGGTGCTCATTAAAAATGCAGACACGCCCTGGCCCAGACCTACTGAACCAGAACCTGCATTTTAGCTGAATTCACAACCCAAAGTGATTAATATGCACATTAAAGTCTGGACAAACCCCTGTATTTTTGCCTCACTTAAGAAAACAGCCCTTTATAACGTGATCACGCTCGCTGTACATAAAACTGAAACCAAGCTCTGGTGAAGCAGTGCTTACCGTTATTTTATTAGGAAAAACAATGTGTTCGGGACCCTGGAGCTGCATTTCCGAACTCCCTCCTTGTTCTCAACGGAATTATGAAGGCCCTGGGAGCAATGCCTAGAATGTGTGGGGGGGTGCTTGGTGGGCTATCAAGGAAAGTGGTGTTAAGCACTTTCTAGCTTGCTTTGCAAAACGTGCGCTTAGTCACTTCTGAGTTTGAACTTGGAGCCGGAACCTGGCGGAGGGGTGCGTGGGAGGGCTGCGAAGGGGTAGCTGAAAGTTTGCAGAGTCCTCGCAAGGGGCCTTGATTAGAGGCAGAAGGAACGCAAGGGCTGGAAGCTGGAGAGGGCTGGAGCTGGAAGGCTCTCCGGCGGAGAGAGGTCCTGCCCAGCTGTTGGCGAGGAGTTTCCTGTTTCCCTCTCGGCGCCCGGGTAGAGTTGATGAGTGAGTCACTCGCGCGCACCGACCGACGACACCCCCCGCGCGCGCACACGCTCGCTTGGGGGAAGGAGCCCCAGCCTGCGCAGCTCTCCTCGGCCGCCGGGGGCCTCCTCCCGGCCTCCAAGCTCCCCCGATCTCCGGCCACATCTGGCCCGCACCTCTGCCCGGCGCGCTCAGGACGGCCCAGGCATACTGAGAGGACGAGGAGTCAAAGCGCAGCCCGGGGTCCCCGAGGCTCGGTTCGCGGCGCCTCAGGGGCCGGTCTATGACGAGCGACGGGGGCTACCATGGGTCTGGGGCTGCTCCGGGGCCTGTGGCCGTTGCACATCGTCCTGTGGACGCGCATCGCCAGCACGATCCCACCGCAAGTTCCCAAGTCGGGTGAGTGAGTGGCCGCGGAGCGACGCTGGGGATCCACTAGGGCTCCCCGCCGCTCCTCCAACCCCCAGGGCAGCGATTGACAGTCGGCCGCGGGTCCCGGAGAGAGGGCGGAAACGGGAAGTTTGTAGCGGCCCGAGTCGTCCCAGGCCCTCGGGGATCCGGGGAAGATTTCTAGCAAAGGAGGACAGTTCAGTTGCGGGAGACTTGGGGACGCTCCTGACCCCTTTGTGCGCGCACAAAAGGCTAGGGCGGCCGCGAAGGGCCTGCACCCCCGGAAAGGGAAGTTTGAGAAGTTGGGGCTTGGAGGAGTCACGGCAGGGGATTGGCAGCCCAGCTGTTGCACACCTGGGCTGAGTACTGCCCTAGACACCCTGATTGAACCAGACTCTCAGTACTCAATTCTACCACCTCTGAAAGGACTCACTGGAAACAAGTTCGAGGAAAAAAAAAACCTGATCTCAAAGGGCTGTCATCTATCCCGCTGGCCTGCGGGGATGGGGACTTAATGGCTGATAATAATTTACTGAGTGCCTACTAAATGCGGGGTTCCAGGGTGGTGCCTGGAGTCAAAGATCTCAGCAGTTGCCACTCAGTGGAAACACCTAACCCAGGAAGCCCACCAGGTCCCACCACGAGGTCCCATAGCAGGGGCGGCATTTAAGGGAGAAAACCAGGAACCAGGACTCCTTCCTAAGGACTTGCCTGGGAAGTGCAGAGTCTCTGATATTTTAGCTCAAAAGTTTGAATTGTTGCAGCTATTTGTGGTCAGGGCCAGTATTTGGGTAAGTCACGTGCCTCTGGGCCTCAGTTTTCCCCCTTAGTACCTCTCCGTGGTTCGGTTTGTGTAAGTTTGGCACTCTTTTCATCTTTGGCTTTCCACTCCCTTCTCTGGTGACTAGTTTTCAGTGACTAGGAGATGGCCAGGGTCGCTTTGGGTGAACTTGCTTTTGGGTGGGGGAGTTCTTTGCAAATGTCAGAGTGGGTGAGGCGATTTTAAGAGTTAAAGATCGTGTTGAAAGTAGCAGTGGAGCATTTCAGAAGGAATGAGCCGCACAAAGCAAGGCAGCAAAAATCCTAACAGGGTTTTAGTTCTGTAGTTTCTTAAACGCTGCTTTGGTTTTTCTGGTCTCTATTAGGCGGCAGCTCCAGAAAGTTAAATCCTCTCTGTTGTTACCCTAGCCTTGATTGGAGACTTGGTTTTGTGCCTAAGAACATTGTTATGCAAGCTTGAGGACCTGAGTTCAAAACCCCTGCATCCATATACAAAGTTGGGTGTGGCTCCTTGCCAACTCCGTGGTAGTGGGAGAGGACTGGAGGCCCTTTGGAAACTGTTGGATGCCAACCTGGGTCTAGATTGGGTGAGAGACCCTGGCTCAAGGGAATCCTGTGGAGAGTGATAAAGAACACCTGGTATCCTCCTCTGTCCCCGCCCACACATGCACATAGATCCTCCCCCAACACACACATAAACACAATTTTTTAAAATATTAAAAGAAAACCCGCTGGATTTAGCTGATGACCATCAGACATGACACCCCTCTTATTCTGTGTACATAAAACATTTGCTTTAGACAGGGAAGGAACAAACCTCAGGAGGCCCCAATTTAAGTCTTGTTTACAAGATTAAGATTTGTGATTTTCGAACTCCAGGCTCTGTAGCACATGAGTCATTTATACACACAGTTTCAAACAATTAGCTGACGGGCCTGGTGGGTCTTTTTAATTTGGGCTTTAAATAGTTTTATGAAACGGAGACTTTTCACATTTCTATGGAGTTTGCGATTCCAGAATGTTTGGACAATTTGTTTGGAGTTGTACCCATGTGGTGAAAGTTTTCAAAGACAGTTTAAAGATGGAAGACAGCTCCCAGGAAAGGCTGCATGGAATCCTTTTCATTTTCCATAGATGGGAAAGGTGTCGGGATTTCTCTGACACAGTGTTAAATTGTGAGAACTGTTTTCAAGGTAACTTAATGCAAGATAAGATGGGAAGGCACCAGAGATTGTTGACAAAGTCCTAGAAGTCCTTAAAAAAATGGGTAAAACACATCTTATACTTACAGCCTGCCAGATGAGCAAGTACACACACACACACATACATATATAACTTTTGTTTTCTCGTGTGTATCTGGGGGTGCTATCCATGAGTGCTGGAATAGACTGGGCACACACTTGGGCGCTCATGGATATGGAGGCCCGAGGTTGACATCAAGTGTCTTCTTCAATGTCTCCACGCCATTTATGGAGGCAGGTTTCTTTGACGGTGCAGGGCCTCTAGCTGAACCCAGAGTGTCCCGTGCTGGTTTGTCCTGCTAGCCAGCTTGCCTTGAGGAATTCCTGTCTCTGCCTGCAGGTGACCATCCTTCTGGCTATTTATGTGAGTGCCTGCCAGGGATCTGAATTAAGGTCCCACACTTGCAGGACAAGTGCTTTTTGAGCTGAGCCAAGAAATATACTTCGACAAATTTTAATTTAAAAAAATTATTTAGTGTGTGTGTATGCTGTTATGTATGTGCGTGTGTGTGCATGTGCATGTGTGTGCATGTGCATGTGTGTGCATTATGTGCATGTGTGTGCGTGTGTGTGTGCGTGTGTGACTGCTCTTGTGTTGAGGAAGTCAGAGAACAACTTCGAGAGTGAGTTCTCTCCCTCTATTATATGAGAGCGAAGAACTCAGATTTCGGAGCTTGGCTGCAAACACCTTTACCTGTTGAGCCCTCCTGCAGGCCTCAAAAAATTAAATGCATTACAGTCACACTTGCAAATGCTCGAAAATCAGAAGTGACTTTTAGAGAAATACACACCCTGGAAACATCAGCCCTCGAAAACTGTGATTTTTATTTTTGAGGTGCCTACAGAAGGGTTCTCACAGAGAACTAAACCTTGGTCCTAGTGTCCCGGGGGTCACTGGTCCCTAAAGACTCTTTAAGGACTAAGTCACCTTGTCCAGGTCAGGAACTAGAAATCTTCTAGCCCTGGAGTTTAATCTTTGGGCCTACTTCTCCCCAACCCTCCCGTAAGATGCATTTTCACCCACAGGGCACTTCCTTTAATGACATCCTATTTTTAACAAGTGGCTTTAATTTGGTGCCTCTGTTTTGACTTAGCGCCCCACATCGAGGACTCCTTATTAAAGGCCCACCCACTGTAGGTCCTCCGTGACATCCATGTCTGTTTCATCTTTCTTCTGCCATTAACCTGCCTCCTTTACGGTTTTCTTTACATTTATGAATTTTTATTTCAAAATTTGGTTTCATTTATTTCATTATGTGTGTTTGTGTCTGAGGTAGCTGTGGGTATAGACATGAGAGTGTACTGAATGTAGGTGCCCATGGAGGCCAGAAAGTGTTGGATCCCCTGGAGCTAGCTGGAGATGCAGATGGTTGTGAGTCTTCGGTGTAGATGTTTGGGAACGGGATTCGGGTCCTCTGCAACAGCCCTTAACAGCTGGACACATGCTCCAGCCCCTGGGAATGGCTCTATTTCCTTAACATTAATGCATCTTATTAATACTATCTTCCAAAGTGCCTTCTGATCCTTCTCCACAGTATTTATTGAATATCTCCTTCTAGGGCATCAGTTCTCAACCTGTGGGTTATGACCGACCCTTTCACAGGGGCTGCTGCCCAAGACCATCGGAAAACACACGTTATGACAGTTGCAAAATTAGAGTTATGAAGCAGCAGGGCAGGGAGATAATTTTATGGCCGAGGGTCACCAAGCACGAGGAACTGCATTAAAAGGTCACAGCATTAAGAAGGTGGAGAAGCACTACTCTAGAGGGACGTTAAGACCCAGGGGACATTCCCCCAGATGAGTGGCACAGATCCATTCTTACTTCGTTTCTTTGAGCTCACCCTTGCATCATGACACAGACAGACACAGGACAGACACATCAGGGGCTTAGAACATGGTCACGTCCTGTTTGACTTTCCAGTCCCCGTAACCTAAATCCCTCTTGTTTTCTTGATTGCCCCGGGAGGGTGTGCACATTAGATATTACTTTCTCCGTGCCTTGGTGTGTGTTTCTCGTCGCTGTGTTCTTACTTCACCGCCTCTGTCTGATTATAGGCCAGCCCTAGAAGACCCACAATCTTCGCTCTTTCCTGTTACACGAGCTGAGCCAAGTGTGTCCTGTCGGTCTTTCTGTCAGATTGGCTGGAGGTAGAGTGAGGGCTGCCCACTGCAGGTCAGGTTGTCTTGCGTTCCAGTCCTGCCTCCCCCTTACTGACTGTGCAGCCTGGGAGCACTTGGCACTCACTGTCTGAAACTGGGATGACAGACTTGAGGTAGGGTCGAGTGACAATGCTTTCCGGTGCTTGGCCCCATGTTCATGCCCCACAAATGACTCTGGCCATTATTAACTCTAGAGTCACACCTGGAAAAGGCCTCATCGACCCTGTTCAATCTGACTTTGTATCCTACCAGGGCCTAGAGCTTCTCAGGCCTCAATTTAGGTGGCTGTTCCTCTGTTCACTCTCTACTGCCTCTCTCTGGAACTCCTCCTATCCTCCTGCTTTTTCTCATCTTTGAAGACCGACTTGGGCCTCCTAAGGGTACCTGCTTTGGATGTGCCAGGAGGACCACCCCCATTGTGCCTTGCATCCCTCAAAGGCAAGCAAAGTCTGTCACTCAGCGACCAGTCCCCAGGGCTGCCCCAGGCTGACACATCAGCCACTTTCAGGAAGGGCTGAGCTGAGCGTCCCTTCACCCTGCTGGGGAAAGTGTGACCAGGACACAGCCTTTACTACCCAGGCATTCGTGGGCGTTGAGTTTCATCTTGAATGGTTAGAGTATCTGATCAGTGAGGCTTTGGTTTAACTTTGTAGCACCTGCTATGGAACCCAGAACTTTGTGTATCCACCATCCCTCTCTTGACTTGGTATTTTGTAGCAGGGTCTCACAGAGTTGCCCTAGTCAGCCTTAAGTCCCCTGGGGCAAAGCAGCCCTTCAGCCTGCATTGCTTTTGCCTCAGCCCTTAAGAATTAGGCCCCCAGGGTTGGGCCTCTAGGCTCAGCTTGGCTATTTCTATGCTATGTAATTGGTTCCTATATTCTGACCAAAGATAGAAAAAGATGTTTTGACTTTTGACATAGTCTTAAGCTGGTAAAGAGGCTTTAAAACCATAACACTTTAGAAAAGTTTCACCTATAAAATTATCCATGAATGCAAGATTTTCTCTTTTTCGCTTTCTCAAAGATCGTAGGATGGAGACAGTAATTGCAAAATAGAATACTGAATCTAAATGCAGGTTTTGTCGTTTTGGGGTGTTATTTGTTTGTTTTTAAGATAAGGTTAAACTCTGTGACCTAGGTTAGCCTGGAATTTGCTGTATAGCCTAGGCTGGCCTCATGCTCGTAGCAATCCCCCTGTCTTAGCCTCTCACATACTGCTATTGCAAGCATGAGCCCATCTTGAATTGAATGTTTCCATTTCCTTGTCCACCCAGGCTTCGTGTTTTGGAGTCTGAGCACTGTGTCTAAGGGAAGTATTTCCTCCAACACCAGCTGTCTATCATAGAGCATCCTGGGGATTATTTAGGTCAGATACAAACCACCAAGGCATTTCAAAATAGGCTGCACAGAACTTTACTTCCTGGCCCTGGCTCTGCATACTCAGCCAAGTGCTACTTACAAGTTTACCGCTAACACCCGGCTAGGTTCCCTGCTCCAGCTCTTCTGGATCTTTGGATGGTTGAAGTTGTGGTTTTGGGAACCAGCCCAGGAGATGAGCAGTAGCAACACAGTGTGCACAGGCTGCTGTGTCCTTCTTCCTCCCTCCCACAGGTGCTTGCAGCCTCCGACAGGGGCAGAGGGCAGTAGATCACTCTGTTTCTGCATGGGGTGTGCTGAGGGGCAATTAGTAAGATGGGTAACATTGCTTATGTAATTTAATCAAAGGAAGAGACCAGAAGATAATTCTTACAATTCTCTATTTTATAAATAGATGGAAGCTACTTATATTCACTTTACGTGTGTGGGGGGTAGGAGGGTTGGGGTGTGTAAGTGGGTCTTGATAGAGAAGCTGGAAGGGCCAAAGAGGTGTCATATTTGAGAGCGGGGGAACCCTCCCACCTCAGGTGCCCTCAGCATGTCAGCACTGATCGATTCACACGCTTTTGTGATCTGCCATCTTCTCATTTCCCTTTGTACTTCTCCTTATACATATTCTCTGCACATGGTACTGTGGGGTCAAAGAACATTTTTCATGGAAATGTGCGCTGTGCCCCTTGATGACCTTTGAACCACAGAAGGTCAAAGCAGGAAGAGTATCTTACACTTGGATACTTTGCAGTTCTCAGCCTGACAGCGGCATCATGGGAACCAGGGGGACCTGAGTTTTGATATGCATAGCAATTCAGCTGCTCGTGTTCCACAAAGTTTATTGTAAAATTCAAGCTCCGAGCATGTAGGACCATGACCTAGGCACAGGGCTCAAACAACCGCTGGGGATCAAATGTAGAATAGATTTGGCCTGACTTCATGAAGATGGGACAAATTTCCTTTGGAGGCCCAGCTCATGGAAAGGCTGTAGCCAGGTTAAGATTCTCTTTCACACGGCAGCTTGAGGGATTGTGACTTCTTCTGACCTGGGTCCTCCTTGTCCCCCTTCTCTTCCTTCTCCTGAGTCAGGGTCTCTCGAATCCCAGACTGTCCTCAAACTCACTGTGTAGCTGAGGTTGACCTTAAACTGCTGATCATCCTGTCTCTAACCACTGAGACTACAGTCATGCAATATCACTCCTGGTTTATGTGGTCTTGGGTTCGAACCAGGGCTTTGTGACTCTAAGCAAGCACTCTACCCAGTGAGCATCCAGATAGATGCCCACCAGAGAGCAACTGTCCTCCGGACTGCAGTTGACTCAGTTAACCTCTGGCCTCCAGCCTAGGGACTTACAGGGGACCTGGCATCTATGTGTGATGTTCCAAGAGCTGGAACTGTAAGCCATCAGAAGGAATTAGCTGCCAGGCAAGAACTTGTGATGGGCGAGATACTGTCTGGGAAAGGTCAGGCATGCAGGCGCTCCCTCTCTTTATCTGATGGAATATTTTCTTTCAAATACTTTCAGCATTGCAACTAAAATATGA
>LOJH01058117.1:0-11454 GCA_001685095.1 Ellobius talpinus
TGGAAACAACCTAAATGCCCTTCAGTTGAAGAATGGATAAGGAAAATGTGACAGATTTATACAATGGAGTATTATACAACGGAAAAAATAATGACATCTTGAAATTTGTGGGTAAATGAACGGATCTAGAAAACATCACTGAGTGAGGTAACCGAGACACAGAAAGACAAATATCATATGTACTTGCTCAAGGGGCTTTTAGACATAAAGCAAAAAAGAAAAAAAAATCCCAGAGAACCTAGACAACAAAGAGGACCCCAAGAGAGACATTCATGGGTCTAATGTACATGGAAAGTAGAAAAAGACAAGATCTCCTGAGTAAACTGGGAGCATGTGGACCATGGGAGAGGATAGAAGATGAGGGGAGAGGAAGGGAGGGGAGAGGAGAAAAATATATAGCTCAATATAAACAATAAAAAAGAGGTGCGACCTTATTGGAGAAGGTGTGTCACTGAGGGTGGAGTTTGAGGTTTCCCAGTTAATTTTCTCTTTGCCTTGTAGTCACATTTCAAGATGTGAGTTCTCAGCTCCAGCTTCAACACCATGCCTCCTGCTGCCATGCTCCTTGCCATGATGGTCATGGATTCTGACCATCTGAAACTGTAAGACTCCAGCAAATGCTTTCTTCTGTAAGTTGTCTTGGTTATGGTATCTTTACAACATTAGAAAAGTAACTATGACACATATATACAGTATGCGTTGACCTTGTCTGCTCTCCCCTATTTCGTTCCAACTCTCCTGGAGACATTTTCAAGCTCTGAGGCTTGTGTAAGGGAAGTTTCATACATATGTCTTATTTACAGCTAAGCCCTCACAGCCGTGTTTTCTCAGCACTTTGCGTATTTGCATCAGTCTCTCTGCTCACCACAAAAAGAAGCCTCTCTGACCAATATTGAAGGCAGGACAAGTCTCTGGGTATAAACATGAACTTTAAGAAGGTGGACTGACAGCAAGACTATTCAGTGAAACACACCAGCAGGTTTGCCACCCTAGGGCCCTGATTCCTCCAGTCATGGGATTTGATCATGTTCATAGTTCCACATTTGAAATCCTTTCTATGGAGCAGGTCTCAAATCTAATGCAAAAAAGTCGGTTATTCTCGTAACTGTCGTGCCAGTATTCACCAGTGGGCACAACTTGCCCGGCAGGCCCGTATTGTAACACGCAGAGTCCTGTGCTGGGTAGACCAGGGATGTCTTTTCTCCTCCAGCTGTCTGCTCAGCACCTCCCAGCATTGTAAAAGCTGGACAACTGGTAGGAATGGTTGTCTAAAGAGAAAAAGGTAGTTTTGCTCTTGTATTCCTCCCATCCATGACAGTTCCCTCAAAGAGAAACCCAGAACAGCCTAACAAGTCTCTGTTGTTAAGTGGCAGGGCTTCAGGGAGGTAAGTCCATGCCTGTTTACTGGTGCTTATGGAGGGCTGGTGAAGAGGTGCATTGCTTCGGGCACTGTACATGGGAAAACACATGGTTTTGGTGACTATTGTCCTTGTTTCAGTTGCTTCCAAAACCCCCCACACAACATTTGGCATCTTGGTTTCTTCTTTTAATGAGATAAGTAAAAGTTCAGCCACACTGTAATATGTCTTGAATGAAAAATTTTCTAGACTTATATGATTTTCTTTCCTGTCATTTGAACTTGTCTCTCATATGACAAACTGAACAACAATTGTGCATACAATTCTATTGAGTTTTGCCAAAGTAATTAATAAGTTGTTGAGAGGAACTGTTTACTTTTTATCTTTACACTTATTTGCTCAATACGTTTATTTTTAAGATCTGTAACTAAATGTGATAATTAAAAAACTCTACAAAATGGTGGGTTTCATCAAGGCATTTTCATGTATCCTGTTGATCCTACTCCTGATTCCTTTCGTCCGCCAACCTGTCCTCCTTCCGTGGTACCCCGTCCTCATTACGCTAGCCCCTTTCTGCTTTCATGTCACATGTATTCTGTGACCCTCTTGTTTTCAGAGTCCAGTTACATAATATTCAATTAAATTACATGCTAATTACACAAAACAAACCAACACTAGCATTTGGAAGAAGATATAGAGCTTCTTTTGTTTGGTACCTGACTTAAAGTGATGGGAAGAGGAGCAGGCACACCTGTCTACAAACAGCTGACATCAATGGCCATGAAGCAGGAAAGCAAACTTCGGGTTCCTCTAGTGAGTTGAGTCAGTTAAGTAGGGGCTGATTAGAAGAACTTACACAAACTGAATTATAGACTGCTCCACGCCTTTCTCGCTCAGAAAGTATAAAGGGAATTTCAATGTGTGGTGTGGCTACTTGTATGCAATACTGAACACTCAGAATAAAATGTAAATCAACATCAGCCGTCCAGATGTGTCAGCTTGTAAAGACAGAGTTTTAGTGATTGAATATTTCAGTTCTCATATGGATGTTCTGGATTTTTCCAGAGTCACTTCACTTTGGGTACTCAATAAATACTGGTTTAATTTCAACAGTAAACTCAATGAAGCATTATCCAAGTTCCATGATTTTTAAGTTTTTTTTAACATGATTCAAGTTTGGGATTGGTTCCTAAGGCAGCTAAGTCACACAGTCAACAAAAACGTCCCATTTGGTGGACTCCCACTGTGGGATAGCAAGACTTTCAGATATCATCTGGTTAACAGAGCACAGCCTGAATACAATAAAAGAAACTGAAAAGACACAAAGATTGAAGATCC
Source organism: Ellobius talpinus (assembly GCA_001685095.1). NCBI lineage: Eukaryota > Metazoa > Chordata > Mammalia > Rodentia > Cricetidae > Ellobius > Ellobius talpinus. The sequence goes on from LOJH01058117.1 coordinate 2,697, forward strand.
AAGGTGCTCAACTGGTTCAAAAGTCTACAAAGAAGATATGGAGTGGATTTAGTGTCACAGCTCAAGGGAGCTTTGCAGATAGCCTGAAGCAAAGAGAAGGAAAATATTTTGGATAAAGAAGGAGACTAAAGTAAATCACATAAATAGATCCTTTTAGATCAGAATGGGTATGTTACAATCTTCATTACAAAAGAAAAGAAAAGAAAAAGAACAGAAGAGAAAAGGCAAAGACTGAAAATGAGGCTGTGACAGGCTGAGAGAAGGCTGCATTGGGAATGTGTAGACGTGACTGTCTTGGCACCAGGGACTTGCACTGACCTGGAGCCTGCAACTCTCCTGAATGATGTGGATTGGGAACTGGAGATTCTTTAATTCATAAAACCTACCTTTGTTATTTGTCTATGGAAATGCAAACCTGAGTCTGCAGGATCACTGTTCTTTTCCTTTGGTTATTTTTTTCTTGAGCTCTTAGAGATTTTATTGGCTTTCAACAAATCCACCTTTTGAAAAGCAGGACTATTACCTCTGATTACAGATGCTTACATTGCAGTAAAGGGATTCATCAGAATGCCTTGTCCACAGTATTGAAGGAAGTCACTCTGATCATTTCTCAGGAGCATAGAAAATAAGACTGGAGCAGATGTCTAACTAGAATACATATATAGATCTCAGCACCCACTAAATGGAAATTACTGTTTCTACATATTTCTTTAATCATTTCATTCAAATGTTGTCTGTCTAGCATGTTTCTTCTCTAGGCTCTATTGTGCATGGAAATGAAATGTCTTTTCCCATTGATATCCTTGATATTGTTGATATCCAGCTATGTACGACCAGGCAACAGAATATTTCTAATGTTAACCTGACTGATAATTGTTTCTTCTTACAAAATGATTACATATATATATCAAAGCTATCAAACTTAAAATTATAAAAACTTTCAAAAACTGTCAGGTCAATCCTGGTTTGTTTGCTGAAAGAGAATATAATTTGAATTTTTTTTCAGAGTATGTGATTCAAAATAAATGATAATTTCTCTTTAAAAATAATCACATGCTCCAAAGCTACAGAGAAACAATGTCTCAAAAAACAAAAAATTAAATAAATAAATAAAAATAAAATAAATAATCACATGTTTAAAGTATTTAAACTTTACTAATGTAACATATTATTGCCTTTGGCTATGAGAAGGATGAAAGCAATGCTAATGAATACTCAAAATAATTAAAATAATACAACAGCATGTATTAACTTGAGGTGGGCAGACACAGGTTTGTGAGAAAAGAAAACATAGAAAAGATTGTGTTGATTCAGTCCTACAGATGGAGAACTTTCTGGCATTGATGATTTAAAACTACCAACTAAACAAGCCTTGGAGCAGTGGAGATTGGAGAGAACTTTATTCTTCCCTTTGTCTTCTTGGGTAAACCCAGAACATTAATTTTTGTTGTTGTTTAACTAGTGCTTCATCTGATTTGGAAGGATTCTCCCTTTGCGTTCAGAGTGTTTTGAGAGTTTTCCAAGTGTTCAAGGTTTGAAATGTGGGAATTTGCCTAATAGAGCTTTTCCTTTTCAGGCACAACTGTGGAGAACCGAGAGGAAGTCAGTCCCTCGGTTTAGTCTAGCCTTTGACAAGGACAGCCTCCTATATGGAGGAGGTACACTGGTCACAAAGACAGGACACAAACATTCTCTTCTGTCTGTTTGTGCAGCCCATATGGTCTGACTCTCCTTTTCCTGCCTTCAACAGGGTCAGCACACAGGTGCATTCACACTTCCCCGACCCTGACTTCTGCAAATGCTGTCAACAATGTCGTTTGCATTTCTGTGTTCCTGTGTCTAATGCAGTAAGAACACTGAGACATTGGCATTTTGTTATCTAGGTCCTCAACCTTTAGGTGTCTTTGTTTGTTTGGCCTCCCCCCATTTTATTAGCTCTGTGAGAATTTCCTGTAGTGTGTTTGGGTCATACTCACCTCCCTACTCTTGAATCTGCAACCTCCCACTGGAGCATGGTCAACCTAGCAGGGGTCTCATTTCAGAGAAAGCTGATCCTCTCTCTAGGCAGCTCTCAATTTCCAATGACTTCCTATCTAGGGCTGGGACTTTATACTCACTTCACTCCAGGCTGGGTTTTTGCCTGGATTGAGTTCATACAGGTCTTTGGTATGCTGTTACAACTGCTATTAATTCAAATGTGCAGCTGCCCTGCTGGATGTGAAAAAAGAACATTTTTTCCTTGTAGTCATCCATTGATTCTGGCTCTTAGAATCATTTTGTCCCCTCTTTTATAACTATATTAAGCCTTAGGAGAAGGGGTATAATATAGATGGCTGAGCATTGCACAATCTCTTTCCTTTGAACACTGATCAGTTGTGACTCTCCGTGCTTACTGCCACCTACAGCAAAAAGAAGTTTATTTGATGATGCTTGAGACACATACAAATCTATGAGTATAAAGATAAGTAATTAGGAGTCAGTTTAAAACTATGTACATTTAGCAGAGTAGTAGCAGTGGATTTTCCTCAAAGGCATATGGCCTGTTGAGCCACAGGTTCTTGGCTTCAATAATGATGCCAAGTACGGGCTTCAACTTGTGGAGCAGTACTTAAATTCAACCAGAAAATGGTTGGTTACTCCCATAGCATTCATGGCACTATTGTACTTGTGGACATGTCTGGCTAGGACAGTCATTACTGCAGTCTACAGGGTTCACATCTGGGTAGGACAGATGACTACTTTTCTCCTATGGTAGAGTGTGTAGCACCCTTCCATCACTGTGAAACCCAGTAGGTGTACACACTTCAGATAAGTACCAGCTTCATATCTTTGTGGTCTATGACTCAAGTATGTGGTGTCTTCAACAGCAAGTTCTTCATCAAGTTGTAGTGGTCAACCAAGAGCCTGTATTGTATTGGGGGATCTAAATTGTTGTTCTCAATAATTTATAGATAAGTAGACATATCTATATGTTTCTATGCTTTTACATGTATTTATAGTAATGGGTTTATGTTCTTCACCACACCAATATTCCAGGACTATAGTATGCATTCATGTCAAAAATGCTTTTAAGATTGACAAAAAAATTCTTCCTATTTTCCACTTTTCTGATGTCAGAAGCAGTTGTGACAAGCTAATGCAGGCCGTGATGCAATTAATTCAGATGTCAACACACCAGAGGAAATGTTCCCTGATGGGGTGTCCAGTCAGAAAGGCTTGTGGACCACTGACCTTGAAAACTGTTGTTTTCATCTGTAATTTTGTTTATTCAATAGCAGCGATGATAGCTCCCCATTATCATTCATTTTCATGTAATATGTATATGTAATTTCATGATTACATACCAATCTTATGGGCACATATATCTGTGGATGGTCGGGAAGATAACTTTTCATTTGGTTGTATAATTTTGATATATAGAATATATATTAGGATATGCTTCATAACTAGATCTATTTGTCCCATGAGAACTGTATACACAAAAGCCTGCCTTGCTCCTTTTACTATGACTGCAGCACACAATTAGCCCATTTTTAACCTCAGAGCAAGTTCAAACTAGACTAATGGCTTTTTGTGACTCTAACCTTGTGCATAGCTGTAAGGTTTTAAACTTATGACCTATTTAGAAAAAACTTGCTAATTCTTTGCTTACCAAGTCTGCTGATAAAAGACCTGTCTCAGAACTTATCTCACTGGGCACTTGCCCTGTGGTCATAGTCTCATTTGTATAACTTTGGAACCTTGTGTTGCCATAGCAATGGCTCAGCTTCCTATTACTTACCCTAGGGATGTGTTTTTGACCAACGAGAGGGAACTCTTATAATTTTTTTTAATCACTTCAAGTCTCCTGCAAAGAGAAATTTTTAGGCTAGAGGAGAGGAGAAAAGAAAGAAGCTAGGAGGAATGAGAAGTGGGCAGGAGAGAGAAGAATAAAGAGACTGATTTGGAAAAGCATGAGACTTTGTTCATTCATCCTCAGATAACCAGGGGAAAAAAGTCCTTTAGCTGTTGAATCCATTCTGAACCCCGAGAGAGTCTTAGGGCTGGAGCCCAAAGGCTCTCGTGAGTCTGACATGGAAGGCTTACTCTGTAAGCCTGTTGGCTGTGACCTTTAGCCCTTTCATGTAGTTTAATGTGACACTCCATGTCCATGATTTGTCAGAATGATGCAACCTACAGACAAACCTGCTACCTTAACTAGCATTAGTTAGCATTGTCAGTTCCAGAGGGCGTTTGTTTTCAAACTCTTAGTCCCGAGAAAAATAAAATGCTGTCCTGTGACCACAAAGAATTATAGTGACAGTCTGGGAAATGAGATGATAAATTTGTTCTCTTTCCAATAGTTGAAACTGTAGCCAAGAGTCAGGGCAAACTAAATATGGGCAGGAGGAATGAGGACCAAAAGGAGGACTAATATCTGAGTCTATAGTTCTGATTTTCTTCTGCATCTGTCACAATGACATGCTTGAATTCTGTGAGAGTGAAGTGTCATTCACTTGATGTTTTTCATGTTTAAGTTAGATGAAGATGGATTTTTCTGTCAGTTTTATTTTGAAGTAGATAATTTTAATACCTTCTAAAAATAAATAAAAAATAGTATTGACAGACAACCAAATAAGCTAGGTACAAACAAGTTTATTGATGAGAAGTCAGTATTCCTGTTCATTTACTTCCATACTTAAAAGCTTAATAAAGTTTGAGGAAGATTGGAATCTGAATAAGGAGGAGAAAGAAGGATAGGAATGTGTTCAAGGTTGCTAAAGACACAGGATAATATGTGTGGCAAGATTAAAATTGTACTGTATATGTCTGCTCCAGAAGTACAGATTCAAAAATACATAATACTTATATTTCTGTTTGTTTTCAAGATTTAAAAAAAACCCTTCAGAGTCTCAGCCTCATTATCTCACAACATGTATCATGTTTGGTGATAAACCAGGATCCGTAGGCAATGGTAGTCTTCTAAAGAACTCGTGCCCTATGTTTTATGTTCATAATAAGCTCCCATATATTTTGGTAACCTTTCATGCCTGTTTATTTAAGTTATAAGATTGCTTTCTTGCAGTTCTTGTGTTATTGGGACCTTGCTTTGGACTCCCTTCAGCTGCCTTGTTTTTGTGATTATTATCATGAGAATTCAGACAATAGTGTGGAATTTAGGTTTATTACCGAGTAAAGTAAAACACTCTAAGGGGTGAAAGTGTACAGAGCACAAAGAGACAGTTGAGCTGACCTACATTAGAAAGGCTTTGTTCTATTTCTAAAGTTTCTAGAAGAGATGGATTTCCTTGAGCGATGTTCTTCTGTCTAGATGATTGGCAGGCCCCTTTAGACTAATTTTAAAGGGAGGGGACAATATTGTCTTTGTTCTCTAATGGGAAGCCTTGCATGGATGTCAATCTTATGATCTTTCAGGCAGTTTTGAATGGTTCAGAATGTCATGTTTCCACCTAGGCCATTACAGAGAGTCCTGCAGCTTCCATTGCTAGTTCTATAAGATGCTGATTATGAAGGACCTTGCCGGGATTTGACTAGCTTCCTAAAACTTGGTTTGTAAGTCTAGACCAAATGTTAGTGTACCCTTAACTTTCTCTTTTCTGAAGGCACTAACTTCTTGAAATGGTGGAGGAATTTGGCCACCTGCTTTGGTAGATTTGCTTCTTTTTAGACTACCACTGAAATTCCATTGTGTTCACAGTTATGTCTTCATATGAATGGATGGCTCCTGGGAAAAAGTACTCTTGTAACTTGATCTTGTTTTTGAGTCTCTGTGTTTCCTAAATTTTGTTCTGGAAGTTTTTTTTACAACAATTAATGTTTGTGTATATATGTATACATGTATATATATATATTTTTTTTTTCATATAATTTTTAAACTTTTTCTTCAACAGAATTAGTCTACCAGTATGGACCTGTTTAACATAGAAAAGGAGAAGTTTCCTTCCAAGTTCAGGAAGGGGAGCTCAGGTCTCTGGATCCTCAGATGAGGGGAAGGAGCATTGACTATGAATGGCTATGAGGGAAATATTTAGGCAGATGCAACCATCAGAAAACCAAGTAGTGGCATGTTTCTAAAAGCATCTACTGGTACACTTCACATGGGTAAAATCATGACATGGGTATCATTCTATACAACAGGTGTTTGGAGAAGACGATCAGCAAGTGATAGTTTCAGTGTTGGGGAAATCACAGCTGGATTGAGTGGATTTGTCAAAGCTTGTAGTCTCCTGTCCTATTTAGTTCTCAGAAGGGAGACTGATTCACACAGAAATCTCTGCAGGCAAGCATGGAGAGTCCATAGTATAGGAGAAATGAAGATTTGCTATGTGTTGGCAGAAAGAGTCAGGGAAATTGTTCCTTTCTGCTAAATACTGCCTTGGGTATGGACATGGAAGGGAGTCTAGAATTCTATACATTCTTGTAGTTCACCAGGTCTCAGTGGCTTTGTTGCAGCCATATAGGGTACAGCAGAACAATGAGGTGATACAGAGGCCTGATGGTGAATACAGAGTTTGTGCAGAAGACCTAAAGCACCTGCCAGAGTCAGGAAGGAGATTTAGGAGTGACAACCTGACATGCTGAGAGAATAGCCAAATGTTCTAGAAATAGATGTAGTAAGGACAGAAACTGACAGACCTGGCCAATTAGGTTGCTGTGGTATGTAAGTTACTCCTCCTTTCCATCTGGGTATTAGTTGAGGATGGATGGGAGCCCTTGTTCCTCTGACTCCCTGAGCACATGCGATCTTCACTCTATTCCCAGAAACTATCTTGCAAGAGTGGGAGATGGCGTATTTGAGACATGATTGACAGCTCTGTAGATAGTCTGGACTTTGAATTTGCTGGGGAGTTTCCTGAAATGGACTTTTAAATTAAAAAGACCATTTGACTCAGAAGCTAATGAGTTGCTTCTTACTGGCATTTTGTTGTTCTGCCCCCACTCCACCTCCAGGCGTATGTCAGAATGGGTGCTTGGCAGGCAGTGAAGAGCATTTGTAGAGAAAGAAGGACTTGCCTTTTGTTCTGCATCTAAATTATAGTATGTAAACTTTGACAGATCACTGAGTCAGCTGTGCCTTTAGTAAGCAAAACTTGAGTTTTCTAGGTGCATGTCTGGTTACTGAGTAATATACATAGAGATATAAATAAACAAAATGTATTTTGTTTCTTTTAAATGAGAAAAATCTCAAGACTCGGTGTAAGACTTGTAACTTACCTTCTTCTGTTTCTTTCTTTTTTTTCCTATGGCAATATATTTCAGTTTATAAAGGTTTTTCAGAGCCAGACTTGGAGGCTTACGTGTTTCATCCCAACCTCTGGGAGGGTGAGGTACAGATAGAAGTTTTTTGTCCCACCAGGTTCTGCAGCCATTCATTCCCAAGAAACACACAGAGGCTTATATTAATTATAAGATGTTTGACCTATTAGTGCAGGATTATTAACTAGCTCTTATAATTTAAATTAACCCATAATTCTTACCTATGTTTATCCATGTGGCTTGGTATCTATTTTCAGTATGGCATTCTCATCTTGGTTCCTCTGCATCTTGTGGGTGACTGCCTTTCTGTCTTTCTTCTGCCAAGAATTCTCCTAGTCTGGTCACCCTGCCTATGCCTATACTTCCTACTTGACTACTGGCCAATCAGTGTTTTATGAAACCAATATGATTGACAAATATTTACAGTGTATAAGAGCTTTACCTCACAACATTTCACCTGTTTTTCTTTTCAAAACAAAAATCCTTAATCTAATCTTTGTTTATCTTTTTTCCTGACTATTATCCATAACAACTTATAGCCAACACACTATACAGAGACAAACATCCATAATCCATTTTTTTTGGGAATGTGGGTGTACTTTTCTAGGCTACTTCCTGCTGATACAGGGCACTGATAATCCTATGGGAATACAAAGAAAATTTAGGATTATGGTCAAGTCTTGACTGGAGTATTTTCTGAGGCTGGATCTTCCCAGCCAGCAGTCTTGAGGCTGTTCTGGATGGAGAACTTAGAGGAAACTGCAACAGATGTGTTCTAAAACATTGAATCATCTGGGCCATCTGCTCCTACCAGAGATATTTTTTAGGGGGTTTTCCTTGATCAAACCTTATTTTTCTTAACCCAGAATGACTCTTACAACCTCTCATTTCCTGTGGAAGCAAAACCAAAATCTCTTCTCGAAAGTAACATATCTTTTGACTTAAATTTTTAAAGTCAAGACAATTTCAAAACATATATATTGGATTAATCCAGCAGCATTTATAATCAAATGTCTTTTAACAGCATTGCTCCTTTATCAGTCAACAAACAATTCATAGACAGCACAGTAACATACAGTATCCAACTCTCTGTGTATTTTCCATCTTTATATGACTTTTTTTTACTCTGTCTCTTTTACTTTTATTTTTAATATTTAGTTCTTTGAGACAGGGTTTCTCTGTTTATCTTTGGCTGTACTGGAACTCACTCTGTAATCCAGACTGGCCTGGAACTCACAGAGATCTGACTGTCTCTGCCTCCTGAGTGCTGGGATTAAAGGTGTGCGACACAACACCTTACAACCCTATTTCTTTTCTTTAAGGACTTTCTCTATTCCTTTTCTTTTCTCTCCCAAGCTTACATATATTTTTTAAAACACTGTAGACCATTTAGAGAGTTTTTTTTTAAATCTGAATCTCTCTTTATTGTATATCTCTATCTTTTTTCTGGCCACATGAGTCTTTAATCTGCTAAGCGATATGGCAAGGATTAAAACTGCAG
>LOJH01058118.1:0-11454 GCA_001685095.1 Ellobius talpinus
AAGGGGGAAGCAGAGAAGTGGGGAGAAAGGCAGAAGCGAAGCTGCCTCTCCGAGGGGAAGACCCAAAAGAGAGCAAGCTTAGGCCAGAAGCTGAAGATCAGCCTGCCTCATTGGATGGGGAGGGAGTGGGCATGGCTTTTCTCTTAAAGAGACAGAACAACCATTACAATGTATCTGTAATTTCAACCATTTGTGTAACTTTGTATTTAGTAATTTAGGAATTGTGATATCTTGGAGAAATTGTGTTGCCTTGCTTTTTATGCTTCTCGTGCTTTTATATAGTAATTGTACCTTTGTTGGTTTGGATAAAGCTGACTACATGTTTCATAATTTGTTACTATTCCTTATTATCTATCAGTCATTCAGGGAGCTCAGTATTAAGCAACAGTTTTTATTAATATGTTTCCCTGCTTCAGCCTACCAAGTCAAAGTAACTAACAAAAGGATCCCTTCTCAACTGTTAGCCCATCACACTGGAGAAGTTACTCTCATACAAACAACTGGCTTTACTCAAGTTTCAGAAGAGCGAGGCTTGTACTTTTGGGTAGCACTGTTAGCCCCCTCTTACCGGAGTTGCAGTACTTATCTTTTGGATAAGGTTTCTATTTCCCTGGTATAGTTGGGAATTCTCTTGGTTGAATACTTGTGCTACTTTCTGCCTTACACTGTATGGCAATGATTTTTTCTACTAATTTTTCTGTAACTTTTGGATCCTTCTACTTTCATCTGGTGAACTAAAGATTTGTTATCCAGACTGAGCAGGACAAAGTCATGTTGAGGCAGCTTCTTTTCTGCATTCTTACTGCAGAAAAACAGATGCTTTATACTGTTGGTTTCCTCTTTATTAATTGTTAAGTGGTTCTGTTTTTGTGCATGTGTGTGTGTATGTATTTCTCCACATACCCTTTCTCTTAAAAGTGATGCTTGTTATTTTTGTAGTTTAAGTCAAAATGTAAACCTGTGAGGAGTTTTGTTCCTGTTATTGCTTTACTTCATAAGCTGCATCTACTAATCCTAGCTACTGAAATGGAAAAGCTAATAAATTAATGAGTTCATTCTTTTATTTTCTCTCCTTATTTTCAAGGTGACCATTGTATTCTGGATAGCTTGTCACAATGGCTGAAGAGTACAAATATTATTTACACATTTAATACTATATCTCTTAAAATTTCAGAGAAATAAGGTACTTAGCAACTTTAATAACAATGTCATACTTAGTTAGGGATGCATTTTATACAGTGTGCTTATTTATACTAATTATTCCACATTACATACTATCAAGCAGTATATTTTAGGAAGCCTACCAAGTCAAAGAGACTGAGAAAAAGATCCCCTCTCTACTGTTGACCTATATTACTCAAATGACCTTAAAACTGTCGGGAAATTTGTCCTCTATAATTAAAAACTGAATGATGATCCAGTATTAAAATCCTTTAATAAAAACATCCATTCTGGTTAGGGTATATAGAACCAGTGCATGTCTCACGACCTCATTCTGAGAAGAGACAGCTCAAAAGAACCCAGCTAACACATTCTCAACCCAACAAGGAAATGAAACAAAGAAAATATGTTCCTTTCCTACATTCTCTTAAAGTCAAAGAAACTTTTCACAAAGGACATTAGCACACTTCTCCTCGTATAGTACTGATGCTCCCTCCATTAATACAAAGTTTCACTGAGAGCTAAAGAGAATGTTTGCTTTATATAAAATTTCAAGAGCTTTTGAATATTTGGATTGATATCAAATTTTTAAATATTATCATTTCATGGGCACTTGTCATGAATCATTTAATAAATATCTATAATGTTTAAAAAATGTTAAAAATTTTACTATATGCTTATATATCAATATATGTTACTGATGCAAATAATTATAAATATTGCTTTCTGCACAATCAGAATTCACAATAGAGTTTCCTTTATGCCTTGTGAAAATGACTTCATGGGTTTCTGGTTCTAAAGAGAAGTTTTTAAAGTTGTAGACTAAGTCCAGCTCATCACTGTGCTATGCTCTGCTTCCTGACAGTAATGTTTTACATATTAACATCAAATTAGTTCCCATAGTAAGTATATTGTTAGTTTATTATGTAACCTTAAAACTGGGTATTTGCCTTTTTTCTTAAATTCTATCCTAATTTCTAAAAAAACTTAACTTTCACAAATAATTATTGAAAAGTATTTTTTTCTTCTCAGGTATAGATTATTCTACAGTGTGTGTTTTGAGACTGCCTACTTTTCTTTGGGTAGGTTTTTCTTTCCTATTATCTGTGAAGTTATCAAAATTTTGTCTTTTTAAAAAATTTGGAAAGATTTTACATTTCTATTTTCTCTGTTTAAATTTGAAAAAATATACCTAAGACAACAAAATTGACTGTGTGGCTTTCTGCCATCCTCCCATCCTCTCTCTGGAGATATTTATTGTGCAAATTATTCCAAAAGCTCATTGACACTAGGATCAAAATGACAATCCATTTCCTTTATGGCATCTCTTCAAGTTACTGAATCTTATTACATTATTCAAGAAACTTGGTACATTTCATAACTTTCAGGTTTAAATATCAGAGCAAAAATCAACAAAAGAACAATTTAATGATGCAGGCCATGCTGTGGAAGGATATCCCTGGCTGGCACAGAGTATCATCAGTCAGATGGTCATGACTAGTGCTGAGGAGTTCCAATAAAAAAGCATTATTCTGGAACACTCTTATTCACAAGCTTTAGGTTTACTTGATGGAATTTCATTTTCTAAAAGACAGTTTTGTTCACATAAAAATCAAATGAAAATTACAAGATTCCCAAATAGCTAATATATGCACATGCAAACAAACAGAGAGAGAGAGAGAGAGAGGAAGAAAAGAGGGGGATTCATACTAGAGTATGGCATTTTTCAAATTATTTATGAACTTCCATTGAGATATCACTATCATGGATGACTTTGTAGCTGTTGTTCTTATCTATTCTATTGATTTTAATAAATGTATAATGATGTGTTCATCATTAAAATGCCTTGCATAGTATTGCATTATTTAACAATACTTCAAGCCATATTTACTTTTGTATTCTGCTTGCTCCTGGTAAAAATTCACATAAACTTATTTTATATTTTTATATCATTGTGTTTTCCAAATGTCACATACATTAAATCATACCATATTACAGTCTTTTTATTTTTTCCTTTAGTCATATGCACTTAGATTTTTTTCTATGTTGCTTCTTTTTTTATTGATTTTTATTGAGCTCTACATTTTTCTCTGCTCCCCTCCCTGCCTCTCTCCTCTGCTTCTTAACCTTGTGACTTGTTTCTTTTAACTAACAACTGCTTTACCATTTAGATATGACATAGTTTGTTTATTTATTCCTTACAAAAGTATGTCTCCGCCTCTAAGGCTTTTGCGATTTTTAGTAAAACCATAAGAACGGCTTGAGGGAAGATTATTTGCTGAGTGGTGTGCATTTCCTCAAATAAACATGAGCTTAAATAAACAGTAAACAATGTAGTGTGAGCACTGCTCTATCTCTTAAAGTGTAATACTGCTCAGTTTTGTAGGAAAAATATAAAACACCTTCCAATAAGGTGCTGCCATTTCACATTGATTGCTCCTGTTGCTTATTAGCAAACTAGGAGTATTTTGTGTTCTCAGTGATTCCATCCTGCCTTGCATTTGCTGTTGTTTATATTATGGAATTTTCAAGCTAGTTGTATTTTATGGTCATTTCTTTTTTTCATTTCTCTAGTAGCATGTCACTTGGAACAACCTTTCATAAGCTTGTTTGCTAACTGCATATCCACTTTGCTGAGATAACTTTAGTTCTTTGAGACTTTTATTTGTAATTATATTTTGTCCTTACCATTGAGTCTAAGAAACTTTTGTGTATTTCAGGTGATATTTTTTTTATCAGACACATCTTTTGCAAATAGTGTTTTTAGTCTAGGCTCCTCTTCTAATTTTCTGGACAATTTATTTGGCAGAAAATGTTTTAAAGTTTAATAGAGCATAGCTTATCAACTATTTTTTTCACAGATCATGCCTTTAGAGCTGCTTCTAAAAAGCTGTGGCTACATTCAAGGTCACCTAGAATATAGCCTTTGTTACTTTCTAGATAGTTTATGAGATTAACACCTACAAGTTGGGTCTATGCTCCATTTTCAAATAACTCTTATGAAAGATGTAATGTTCCTGACTACATTTGTTATATCATCCTCTTTGCTTTTTGTGTGGAAGTCCAGCCTCTGGGCACCATTTCTTATAAAGAATGTCTTTTCTCCCCACAAGGTTTAAACTTATTTTTTAAAGGTCTGTTCAATAGTATAATTCTAGGTTTCAATGAATGATGATCAAACAGAAATTTTAAGATGCTTTGATATTCTCAATGATCCTAGATTCCTTCAGGTAAAAAGTTGGGAGCAGGGAATAATGCATTGTAAACTAAATTCTTCCTACCTTTTTCCCACAAATGCTTTAATAGAAGAGTTGGTATTCTGAGAAAATCACTGTAATAAATGATTTGCTCTCACATTTAATTGGAGACATACAGTGCACACACAGTTAAAGTTGTGGAAATTTTATGGAGGGTGGTGTCCCAGTCACTAACGGAATGAAATTCTCAAATATTCAGAATATAGTGTGTATGGTGGGTCCCATTTATCTTCAAAAGTTTGTTCTCGAGAACTGTTTTAACAATCCTTAAGTGTACTTCCTTCAATAATCCTTTATTCTTTATATTGTTCTTTATTTATAGCCTTTCTTCTTGTTTTTTACTCATTGGAAAGCTAGAACAGTTTCTCAAATGCATCGTTAACTTTACTGTAACAATCCTGGGTTATCATTGCACTGCCTGGTTACTTTCAGGAGATCAGAAATTTGAAACTAATGTGAACTAGTGCCATGCAGTATAGTTTTTCTTTGTATTTATTGCTTTCTTTATTTTAAAGCCCAAGTATAGTTCTCCCACGCCCCCTCCTTCCACCTCCTCAGCCCATCTTCCATCCACTTCTCCTAAGGGATAAAGGCTTCCATGGAAAATCAACAAAGTCTGGTACATTAAGTTAGGGCACGACCAAGTCTCTCCCCCATGCATTGAGACTGAGCGTGGTATCCCACCATAGGGAATGGGCTCAAACAAGCTAGCTCTTGCACCAGGGATAGAACCTGGTTTTACTGCCAGGGGCACCTCAGCTAGTCCAAGCTTCAACACTGTCTCCCACATTTGGAGGGTTTAGTTCAATCCCATGGAGGCTCGAGAGAGCTGTCTGTCTAGAGTTCATTAGTTTTAAAGCATTAATCATGTAGGAACAGCAGTTTTATTCTAATCAGTGAAGAATTTCTATTAATCAATGGGAAATCATTTCACTGAACAACAGTTACATGTTACTGAACAACAATGTTGCTAATTATTGGGACCAGATTTAAAAAAAAATTACCATGTTTTCTCTATATAATTTCTCTATAATTTTTAGGAATATATACTTTAAGACACAATATTTAGTTGTTTGTTTGTTTTTGGGTTTTTTTTTGAGTAGTGTCTCAAAGGCCACCCATTAAAATGAATGTTGTAGTGTTGATAGTGCTAAGTGTGTGGTTCAAAGAAGAAAAGCAATCAAACTACACATATCTGAACCTGTCAGCTTATCTCAGGACTTGACTGAATTAGGAGTGAATGAAAAGACAGCTAAGATTTCTGTCTTATAACACAGAATCTCAGTATACCCTATAGCAATGATTTCTACAACAAATATGGATAAGGCTTAACAAGTTGATTGACATGATCCCCTCTATAGTCTAACCTTCTGATACTTAAAAGTATGTTTTTGCTTACTTTTAAATGTGTATCATGATTGTTTTATCCCTTAGATCTGATATTTAGCCTTGTAGTAGTTATAATTCTTATCCAATTTGCACCTAAAACCATTAGCATCCTTGTTTAGTGTACTGGCATTCAAAATAAACTCTTTTTTTTTATTTTTGTGACTATAATTACAACATCTCATCCTTCCATTTTCTCCCTCAAATTCCTTCCATATAGCCCTCCATTCTTTCCTTCACTGTCATGGTCCCTTCTTTCACAATTTGTTTGCATGTATATATGTATCCAGTATATACATACACATTGAGAACAATAACGTGCTCAGTCCATATGCTGTTACTTGTATGATGTTTTAAGGGCTGAGTATTTGACCCTGGCCAATGAAGTGGTGTGCTTTTCTCTGGGAAAAACCACTTCTACTGTTTCCAGCTTTCCTCAGACTTTTTTTTTAAAATTAACTTCTTCTATTCCTTGTGATTTGGTTAGTATTTTAAGATTGTGCTGTTCTGTAGAAACCTCCAAAGCTGTTTCAGGTTCCTGTGTCATGGAATAAACAATGTTGCAAGACCTGTGGTTAAAATAGAAGCATGACAGATTTTTAGGAAAAGGTACACTTCCTAAGGAAGAAGCAGAAGAGAGTGAAGGAAACCCAATGGTACCACCACAGGAAGCCTAGGAGAATTAAGTGCATGCGACATAGTCTTCAGGCTCATTTTCATAGTGAGGACTTTATGGCCATGCTCTTTTATATGGACTTCTAAACACAACTTCTATTTAAATTCTCATTAACATTTTAAATCTAGAGGCAGTGGTGTGCTTTAGTGTTTCAATGAGCTAAAAGTAACCCTGAGACACTTCGGAGTGCCTCTGTACCTATACAAAAAAACCTGCTTCTTTTAGTCATAATCTAGGCTGCCTTGTCCAGGATATTCTAGCCTTATTCTTTGACAGGTTTGATTTCTTGATATGAATTGAACTTTGCCTAAACCATCAAGAATTTACTTTTTTCCCTATTCTTCTGAATCACAGTGAATTTTCAGGTACTTCAGGTAATCATGAACGTGACTTCGAGACAAACCCTTTAAAGGACTGCTTTGGGGGTCACAGGTACAGAGTTTTTAGTTCATGCTAACTTGATTTTGTTAGTTCTGGGCATGGTGACTCAGACCACAAAAGGATATATGGCAAAATAATACTGTAATCCCATTAATTGTGATTAAAAAAAAGTTACAAAGAACAATTGTCTGAGGGAAAGATACAGCCTATAAACACACGTTTCAGTGAATTATTACCCCTAAGTAGACATGACCTTCTAATGCTCTATTCAAGTAAAAATTAAAAAAATAGATAAATCTCTTGATGAAATTAAAGCCCTCATGAACTAATCAACTCTTAAAATCTTATCAGGTGGCATATATTTTATAATGTAAATACCTTTGAAGAGTATATTTAATTTCGAACAATAATGAAGATCATTAAAACAAGATTGATGTGCTCTTCCTTTGTCCCATTCTTATTTGATATGATATATTTCTCTCTCTTAGAAGTTATGACATTGTCATAACATCTTAATCCTATGTTCTTTGGTTGTCATTTGGTATTATTTGACATATTTAGTATTGTTTACAGAGCCTCCATTGTTCACAATTCCTTCAAAATTTGAAGTAACCAGTGAAACACAACTACATATAGAAATAATAGTAGTATCCACTATTCATATCTAGTTTTAATAAATATATGAATATAACCTAGGTCAGTATGCAAAAAGTTCTCAAAATAATGTCACAAGAAAAGACTTGCATATTCTAATGACACTGTAACTATTTAAATATTATTTATTGCTATACTAATTATATATAATGTTGCTGCCTATTGATTCCATTTCTATTATTCCCTTGTGAAGGATACTCATATGTATTTATTTGTAGGGCAACAAAGAGGTACAAAGATTATAAAGGCCATAGAAACAAAACTCATATCTTAATTTATTTAGGCATAGAAACAAACACTTACTTTGCAAATATCTAGAAAACACTTTCAAAAAAACTATAAAAAAATCTAAGAGTCTATCATCACAAGTAAACTTATGATGATTTAATACCTGTCATCAATGTATGATATTAGAGATAAGGAGCTGTATTATGTTCATAATGTGTAGAACAGTTTCTTTTTTCAAAGTCTAAATAATTAAAGTAGGTATCAATCATCTTGTATTTTATGCATATACTGGATTGCAACACAGCTGAGAAGACTCACACTTACTCTACCATCAGTCATGTAAATGGACTTCCAGGTTTGCTCACCTAAACCTAAAATAAATTGTTTTTTATCCTAATGAGCAAACAGTAACCCATGAGGCTATTGATTAAAGATTTGCAAAATTTAAGGGGAGCAAAATGCTTCTTGAGAGTCTCACGAACACTACTGAAAATGTTCTTCAGCTGAAGTCAAATGAAGTTGATATCTTTTCCTTAAGGAACACATTGAAATTAACAGTATATGTAATTTATTAAAATATATTTTATTGAATTATGACATATTAGTTTGTTTACTACAACTTTTTAAATTTTGGTTGACTCTATCAGCTTCCATGTCAAATCTACAAAACATGTAGCCTAACATAGTACTTACATAAAATTTATCTATTATATGATAAAAATATCTAAAATTGTATTCTCAAATGATAGATAATTCTAAGTTTAAGAGAAGGATGATTGTTATCCCTTTCCTCTTAATCCAACATCAATACTAACACTCCCATGGCAGGAATAATTTGTAGTAGAGAAAAAGTAAATAAAAATAATATTATAAAAACTGAGCAAGTTTTATTCGTGTATTTAGGAATATATATGTATATGGACATAAATGTACACACATATATGTGTGTGACAGCTATTAATGACAAAAAAGGACATGTGTTTAAAAGAGAGCAAGAAGGGGTATATAAGATGTCTTAGGCAAGAAAGGAAAGGATAGTAGAAGTGTTGTAACCATAATGTCAAAATAAAATAAACCACAAAAACTGCAAAATTTTCACATGAGGCAGAAGTATTCAGAAATAAATCCCTGAAGTTCCAGAGAAACTTTTTTATATGCCTTTATTTAATGACACTGAAGAGAAGCAGGGAATGCAATTAGATAAAGCCTATGGAATCTATCATGAGATTATTCTATGCATCACAGGGCAGTATTCTTGGAGATGGGACAGAACACCTTCTGGAATGAGCATGTTATGTTTGATTATCTGATCTGCTGACTGAAGGTAGAGCACACATATCTTATGGTCAGTATTACAAAGAAATAAAAGAGGAGGTAAAATATTTCTAGTTTATACAGCTTATAATGACAGGGGAATTCTGGTTTCCATGAATTACTTTCAGTAGAGAAGAGTGACATTGATAGTAGGACAAATACATCTACAGACAGTGCTTCTGATGCCTTTTCAAGACCATTTATCCAAAAACACTAAGAAAATTAAATGTGGAATATAGTTTTCTGAGTCCCATCAAAGTCTGGTATGTTAATTGTTCTCTATGTCAGGATGCTCCCATCCTAAACACAAAGCTTTCAAAGCTGATGCGGTACTATTTCCATCCCAACCAGATGAAAATGGAATTCTCACAGTGGGTCTGATGCAAAATAGGTTTATAGAATAAGGGGAAGAACATGATTCTTTTCTATACTTTTTGTGTTCTTAGTTGGATTCATCTACAAAAAGAGAAAAAAACAGAAAAAAAATTGTCATTAATACCTTTTCTAAGATTTTCATGTACCCAGAGTACTGAATAAGCTTCAAAGCAGTGCTTCATGGTACAGACATAAATGAAACAAAGATAGAGGGTGTTGAGGAGACAATAGAATTGATGAAGAAACACACTGAAAAAAAGTGAAATATTTATGCAAATCTGAGCCTTCTTTATAGACTTTCTAAGGAATTGGAATTATTTTCTTCCTGGAACAGAGAGTGTGGTAATCTTAAAAGCAGAGGTTTCATTTATAGATGTTAATTTTTCTTTGAATTGTTTTACAACTTGTTCTGTTCTAAGAACTCATTCTGTTCTTGCAGGCTCTCAAAATAATAATTATGCTAAAATGGCACAAGCTGGGATAATATACTCTGGTCATGTACAGTGGGCACACGCCTGGAAGTGACACATACCAATCCTGCAACAACCCATGGTCAACCCTGTGGTTATATGGCCACATCTAAGTTAAAGAATGGCCAGGAGATGTAGTCTAGATCACGTTTAAAAAGGGACACTAAACTTAGCAGTACAAGACTTATACACAGGTATTTCAAAAAACACTTCACTAAAAATTGTTAAAAATACATAGGTAATTTCATTTTTAGTTTTATACTGTGCTTTGTGGAGAACCAATATGGTACAGAATTAATTTCAAATTGCTTTTCCATCATTTGTACTTAATTTTTATGCACAAAATGCATTATTGGTTAATCCTTCATATCAGATGTAGAGATTTAGAGGATTAAAAAGAATCATTTAAATCCAGCTCAGAAGAATGTTTATAAATGCATGACTAAAACATGAGCACAAAGAAGAATGAATAAGAGAATTGTGGGCTGGGAAAGCTTGTATCCCATAGACTCCAAATAACTGAAGAAGCAAGGGTTTATCTAGATGCTTTCTTATAGCTAAAGGAAAATAAAGAAAATCAGTTGGGCTAGAGTAAGTTCTGGTTCAAAGCTGCATGGCATGCGGAGAAGAAAGAGTGATGGAATAATTGTGCCTCAGTGTCATCCACTGAGAGCTCTGGACCCATGAAGAGAACAAAAGCCCTGAATCCATTACCCCTTGGTGCTCCAGTCCTTGCGAGCTCCTTCAAAAGAATTCCAATGAGACACAGAGATTATGTTGTAGAAGATATGCAAGGTTCACTGCGAAGTATTGTGGAGTACTGTCAAGCCATCAGAGTGGCCAGTGGCCAAAGGGACCACTGCAGAGGAGGGTACATACAAGGGCCGGTAATGGACAATTGCCAGAGAGATCACTAATGCTGGCCTACATGGTTATATAGATTTTCGGCTATTTCTAAAGTCTCTGACTCAGACAGTTTTTCTGAAGGGGAGTCCAGCTGTTGAATAGGCCTGTTTGAATTTACTCTTATGGGAGGAAATGAGGTTATATTGAACCTCCTAGATAATATTTCCATGTCATTTCTAGCAGTTAAGAATGTAACTTATCCCCATGGTCAGAGATATAGCTCCTATCCCATTCTTTTCACCAGCTGTCATGTAATGGAGTGAATTAAAAAGAGGTAAGGAAAATGATAAATCAAAGAGAATGCATCTTTTTGAAATGTTTTGGAAGCTATACCCACACAGTCTTATCAATATGGCTACCTAAGCAAGAACTAAACAAGAATGGCAGTAACAGACATGTCACCATGAAAGGGAGAAATCTCTCTGTGACCCAACTCTAAAATTGAACCACGAGAAACAAAGAATTGTTGAGGACAGAAGCAAATATTCCTCCCCAGGGAAGAATCCCCCAATTTGGTATCTAATATAAAGTGGTCAAACAAGAAATAATATGTATACAAGTAATAATATGTATACACTATATGAAGTGAGCAGATTGTACTAATATATTCAGAATACACATGCAGAGACACCGATGAAGATTAACT
>LOJH01058121.1:1511-12965 GCA_001685095.1 Ellobius talpinus
GGCTGTATTTAGCCTAAACTGAACCACTAACTCCATATAAAACTGCCCTGCCTTCTCTCCAGCTCCAAGCCTACAGAATCGCCGCTACCCCTCTATGGCGAGGATTCACTCCATGACCATAGAGGCCCCCATCACAAAGGTAAGTGACAGCTGCCACCTCCAATGCTCAGTCAGTGCTCAGACCTGGGCTGTACTCTAGAGCTATAGTCTCCTGATAGCAGAGCCGATGATCTAGTGGGAAAGCCAGGTATTAACCAAACACATAGTAAGCATGCTCACACAATATAATCGGTGCTGTAAGGGGCTCTGTGAGAGACGTCAGAGTAGGTCTAGGTTGAGGGAAGTCATGTGTGAAGCAAAACTTAGGCCTGAGAGTCACATTGGTCAGAGGGAGACTCTTGGGGCAGGAACAGCAAGGACCGGCATGGAGATGGTCCATCACTGAAGGTGCACAGAAAAGGTTCCCCAGAACTGAGCAGAAGCCAGGGAGGCTAGGGTGTGGCCAGCAGAGGTGAGACAATTACGGCAGGGCTATGGTGGCTCTGTTCGTTCTGGTCACTTGAACCAAAAATAGATAGTTTGTATTTTATATGTAGTAAAAACCTTAGAAGGGGTTTCAATGGATGTACCATGGTCAGGTCCACATGTCCCTGTGAAGAGTTCAGCCACCACACTAAGAATGGGTAAGGTATAGCAAGAGTACAAGAGAAGAGGCCGTTTGGGCCTTCTCTGGGATTCTGGGAAGGAGATGGTAGTGGTAGTTTAGCTAGCATTGAGGTAGTAGAGTTGGGGAGAAAGAAACAAATCATAAAATGTCTAGTGGGCTGGACACTTGGTGGGCTGAGGAATTGGGGAGACATGTGTCAGACAGAGCAGGCCTTGGGTAGGAGAGCACTTGCCTTCAGGTCAGGAGAATAGTTGTCTCTCACACCATTTGCTTGGTTTGTGAGAAGGGGCTAAGGCTGGGCTCTGATTTTAGGCACAGGAGGTATTGTAATAGGTGAGTCTGGAAGGCTTTTGAGGCTCTCCCAGTCTGGGTGGGTCCTAGAAGGTAAACATGAAAATCTCCTTATGGATCATGTGCCCTGAGTCATGGAGGTGAAAGATCGTTTCTGGAAAGGCCATATGGTAGAGAACCAGACCTATGTCTTAGGAACTCCAACCCATGGATGAGAGCTAGGGAAGGTTGTCAGCAAGGGATCCTGGGAAGCAGGGTCCTGAGGTGGAATGTCATGGGGCAGTGTGGGCTGCAGAGTACGCACTTCATAGACGGGCGGAGTGGGCCTGCCCTCTGATCTAGGCGTATGATCACTGACTTCTGAATACGTCTGACTTATGAGAATTAGTATGTTAATATGCTCATGTTTATTCTTTCTCTTTTTGCCCTCTTAGGTTATAAATATAATCAATGCTGCTCAAGAAAACAGCCCGGTTACAGTAGCAGAAGCCTTGGATAGAGTTCTAGAAATTTTACGGACCACAGAACTGTACTCCCCTCAGCTGGGAACCAAAGATGAAGATCCTCACACCAGTGATCTTGTCGGAGGCCTGATGACTGTAAGTGCTAAGGAAAACCCAGAAATGCAGAGTGTTGGTCAAATACCCTAGAGTATCCACAGGGCTCTGTGGCCTCAGGGAGCAGAAGCACCTGATGTAGAGGTGAAGCAGCTTGTTAATTTCTTTCCGGTCATAGCCAAGATGCTTATCTGTCCACCAGCTGACTAAGCACAGCCGTGGACAGAGCCTTGAGAAATCCTGTTAGAGTAGAAAACAGGCAGGTAACTGAGGGCGAAACACACCAGAGAGAGGCATACGGCTCCTGCTTGTTCTTTTCTGTCGGAATTAGAGGATGGTGACTGAAGGTAAGAGCTGCATTTCCTTGGGCATCGGACTGAATCTATACCGTTATCCCTTTCCAATCTGTGCGTTCTGTATCTTGTGAATTCAACCAACCCAACTGGAGAGGGGAAAGAATACAAACACGAGTGAGAGACCCAGGAGGGTACACTTGTACTAGGTTGACATGGCACACACACACACAAACACACACACACACACACACACACACACACACCACACACGTTATCCCAACAACCCAAGAAGCCAAGGCAGGATTGCAGATTTGAAGCTAGCCTGAAATACACAGTAAGACTGTGGAAGGGAGGGGAGGGAAGAAGACAGAAAGAGAGAAAGGAAGAAAATGGAAGAAGGAAGGGAGGGGTACATTTGTATGGAACATGTACATACATTTGCACTGTTGGATAGTATAAACAAGATTTTACACAGAACATTGTACATTTATTGTATACAGTTATGGGTCTATCTTATAGAAGATACTTACACTCCCCCCAGGTTTACTAAGACAGGCATGGTTCTGTAGATCAGGCCCTGTGAGGACTCCAAGGAATGACTGTTTAATGAAAGAGCTTGTATCTTTCCAGTGTTTTCAGTGACAGAGCCCTGTCTTTTCAAGATGCTACAGCCAAGTTCCACTTCATTTTTGTGTTGGTTTTTCAAGAGAGGGTCTCTCTGTGTAGCATCCCCGGCTGTCCTGGAACTCGCTCTGTACACCAGGCTGGCCTTGAACTCACAGAGATCTAGAATTAAAGACGTGCGGGCCCTGCCTGGCTCAAATTCTATTTCTAATCCTACAAAAGCAGAATAGTACTCAAAGCAGGGAGGTGAAAGGACGGTGCCTGCCAGTAATCTGAGACATACTAGAGGTGACCCACTGGCTAAGGTCTACCTCTCCCCATTGTTGTGATCCTTTTGACTTTTAACATCACCTGTCCACAACTGAAGGAGAAAAGCCACCGTGCTCCTTTCTCATAAGCCGAGGGGAGGAGTCTCTAGGAAAGAAACATGACCCTGAGTTATCCCGGGCTCTGCCCATTCCTTTTTCTAGCCAGCCTGGAAAGACTGGGTTGCCAGCTGCCCAGCCCCTCCTCACCCATCCTTTGAGCAGTCTTCTGTTCTTCCTGGTCCCCAGGCTGGTACCGGATGACCCGTTCCAATGCTGCCCCCCATCCTGCCACTTTGTATCATTTCGTGCTTTCTGTCCAGAAAATGCTGAAAGGAGCCAGTGGGAGACTCCACCTCATTTGCATAAGACTTAGGGAAGTGGAGAAAAACAAGCAATGCACATTTGCTGCAGAGGCGGAACAATTGTGGCTGAGGTTTTTTTATCTGCTCATCTGTTGCTGAATATTAAGATTTCTGCACCACAATCCAAAGTGTGACTTCAAGGGAATCCTGCATTAATTAATACTACTTTAAACTTTAGCACTTATTTTCTAGGGATAGCAAGCAATTCCAAAGAACTTTTGCAGGAAGATCTAAATAACGAGGGCTTTAGGCACAGAAGCAGAGGCAGAGAAAGATTCAAGAGCATCCAGGGACTGGTTCAACCTCAAGTGCCAGCAAATGTCAGGCACAAATCTCACAACACTTTTCTATTGTTCCCATTCAAATTTCGAATCTGTCAGTGGACTGACCCACCTCTCAGGTCAGAGCCCTCAGCTCTACTTAGCTGTTTTACTAATAGCCCATAGCTCTCGATCCCCTCAAGTTGATGGTCAAGATCACCCATCTCATGCTTCAAAACCTCAGCTCCAGAAACACGTCTCTCAAGGACTAGCACAATGCCCACGCTCTGCAGCAGAAAATGTAGTTAGAAAAAAGGCCTAGTGTTTAAAAAGACTTTCCAAGGCTTCCCCTCAAACATGGCTCTTGGTCTTTTCACAGTGTATACCTGAGGGCATAAAATGTCTCAGTGCAGATTAAGGGACTTTAGACATGCCAAAAATCACACATATCCAAAACAAGATCACTTCTGCAACTCTGTTTACAAGGCTTCACGATGCCAGGAGAGAACGTGGCCATGAGAACTGAGCCAACTCACAGCTCAGATGTGAGTCCTGATGGCACTCATGACTAGGACTGCCTGTCCCTACCCCCCACCCCCTGGTACTAGTACTATGGAAGATAGACTATCCTGTTCCTTAGTCACTGCTGCAATTTCATTTTGAGCTCTGCCTTGACCTAGACTTCAGCCGGGCTAGTCAGGATTCAGCCTCCGGCTAAGGAACCAGTTTAAGAGAATGATGATGGGCGTGAAGTGTGCATCTAACAGCATCTCTTTCTTCCAGGATGGCTTGAGAAGACTGTCGGGGAATGAGTATGTATTCACAAAGAGTAAGTGTTCATGTGTCACTGGCTACTGATAACCCAGCTTCAGCCTGTGCCACCCCCAGGGTTGTGACAATTCCATCACCTTGGTGTTGCTCCCATTGGCTCTCATGAGTTTATTTCTCTCTATGGTCTATGTTTAAAGCAAGGCCTCCTGGTTAAAATGATTTCCTCAAAGCATTGCTAGATAATGGGTGCCATTCTCCATATATTTAAATGGGCCTTAGAGTTATTTTTCTGTTTATGGCCTTGAGATTTCATAATATGAGAAGAACCCTGGTATTAAGATCTCCCTATCAATGGAAGTTGGGGATTTTGTTTCTAGTGGCAACCCTAAAGTTAATGAGATGCCAAGGACCCTGGAGAACCCACACTTAACTTGCCCCCTCCACCCCTGTGTCTGCTCAGATGTGCACCAAAGTCACAGTCACCTTGCGATGCCCATAACCATCAACGATGTCCCCCCTAGTATCACCCAGTTACTTGATAATGAGGAAAGTTGGGACTTCAATATCTTTGAATTGGAAGCCGTTACACATAAAAGGTATGTGGCATCTCTGATGGAAGGCCGGGAGGGAGGGACAGCCATGCTCAAGGTCTTCGTATCTAGAAACTTAGATGGAATTATGTGTCCTGAATATGCTCTTGTATGGAGAGGCTGTATCTGTCGTTAAAGACAGGACATGCATTTCCTCACATCTACTTCCTTTGTGTCCATGAGCTGGGAGTTCAAAGTTTTCTCAGCCCTCTACCCTATAAAAATGGATTGAAAGTCAGGTTCAGTCATACACACGAGCAGTTTGAGAGACTGAGGCAAGAGGCTTATTTGAGCTCAGGGATTCAAAACTAGCCTCGGCAACAAAAGTTTATAATTATATTCTTTCTCTCCCTCCCTCCCTTCCCATCCTCCCACACATCCCGACATAACGGGGATTTGATAGCACCATAGATTCTCTTTGAGCCTCTTCTGTCAGCAGGGAGAGGAGCTTCATTTGTCTTAGGGATGCTGGTCTGTGGAATATGACTATACAGTAACGTAATTCTAAGTGAGGTTACTGAAACCATTCAAACCATTCTTTTAGCCCCCAGGCTCTTAAGGTCATAAGGCCTATGCAGGATCCTG
This sequence comes from Ellobius talpinus, assembly GCA_001685095.1. Taxonomy (NCBI): domain Eukaryota; kingdom Metazoa; phylum Chordata; class Mammalia; order Rodentia; family Cricetidae; genus Ellobius; species Ellobius talpinus. The sequence goes on from LOJH01058121.1 coordinate 6,823, forward strand.
TGGAAGTAGAGGTGAAAAGGGGCCCATGGAGGTTTTGTGACTTACAGATCATCTAAAATAAATACCTATATTGACTTGCGTGAGGTACCTGGGTGCAATGAAGGGGTTGGCAAAGCAATGCCAATGTTTTTGTGCCCCAAGCATGCTGAGCGATCACACACAAATCCCTTTGTTCGCTAATGTCATTAAAGGAAGATCTTTCTGGGCCACTGAACTCAATGAACCGGTGTTTGTTTCCTGTTTTCAGGCCATTGGTGTACCTGGGCTTAAAGGTCTTCTCTCGGTTTGGAGTATGTGAATTTTTAAACTGTACTGAAACCACTCTTCGGGCCTGGCTGCAAGTGATTGAAGCCAACTACCACTCTTCCAATGCCTACCACAATTCCACCCACGCTGCCGATGTCCTCCATGCCACAGCATTCTTCCTCGGAAAGGAAAGAGTAAAGGTAGACTCCAGACACCACAGTCTAGCTGTCTGTTAGGGTGAACTCCAGACACCACAGACTAGCTGTCTGCTGGGATAGACTCCAGACACCACAGTCTAGCTGTCTGCTGTGGTGGACTCCAGACACCACAGTCTAGCTGTCTGCTGGGGTGAACTCCAGACACCACAGTCTACCTGACTGCTAGGGTGGACTTCGGACACCACAGTCTAGCTGTCTGCTGGGGTGGACTCCAGACACCACAGTCTAGCTGTCTGCTAGGGTGAACTCCAGACACCACAATCTAGCTGTCTGCTGGGGTGGACTCCAGACACCACAGTCTAGCTGTCTGCCGGGGTGAACTCCAGACACCACAGTCTAGCTGTCTGCTGGGGTGAACTCCAGACACCATAGTCTAGCTGTCTGCTGGGGTGGACACCTAAGAACTCAATCTTAGTGAATACATTAGACAAACAGAAATATTATATCCAGTGTGACAAGAAGGTTTGGAGTTTTTTGGAGGGTAGGGTTTTGAAACTATTTTAGATTTAGACCTTTTTCCTAGCCCTCTACTCTAAAATGCTTAAATATTAACTGTGCTACTGACTTTCTGTGACTGATGTGTGAACCCATACTTAACTATTTACCAGTTCTGGGAAATGGGTTTGTAAGACAGCTTTAAAGGACTTATGGTTAAGAGAATTTGACCATTATGTTACATTCCTAATAGGAATCACACAGCTTTGCCCTGACTGATGGGCATTCTGGGAGTTATGGGTGTATATATCTGTGACTTTTGCCTAATTGCGAGTCTCACATCACTTAGTCTTATTCAGGGTTCAGTGCTGTTGTGACCCTACCCATGTCAAGTGAAAAGCTGGGAGGACATATTGCCCTCCCTTCTCACCTACCATCACTAGCATAGTGACACTCTGATTGCTTTGCTGTGGTGCAAACCAGAGCTTAAAATTTAGAACTGGGAGTGTCTCTCAGAGATACAGCAGAAAGCCCTGAAGTTGATTCCTAGCACTCCTGACCCCCACAAAGATGTTCTTAGAAGACATTTTGTTGAGACTGCATGAACATCAATCTATGGAGAGTGCCCCTGGGTTATTCTCTTGGAACAGGGCTAGTAAGGGATTACTTACTGGTACTTAAAAGAGAGTGGAAAAAGCAGAAGGAACAGAAATGGGTAGAGGTTCCTTCTCAGATTTGCCAAAAATGCATCCTGGCAATTTCACAATACTACAAAGAATGTATTCCAAGAATAATGCATTTGAAGATTGAAAGAAAGTGTTATGCCCAAAATCCAGATCCCTAAAACATTACCACGAGACCGTATCTGATGCAAAAACAAAGAGTCTTCATTGTGAGTTAACTCAGGTCCCTCCATCCATCCAAAGCAGTAGCAGCAACGATGATAGCAGCAACAGCAGCAACAGGAACAGCATAGGGGAGACCCTCCCCAGTGGCAAAAAGAAGGGGTTTATATAGGGGAAGAGGTTTGGGAAATTCCAAGCCTCTGGGCTTGTGATTGGTTACCCCAGAGTGGGGCGATGAGAATTCCAGATTTCCAGTCATGGGATTGGCTCTCCCCTATGATGTAAGGAGATTTCCAGGCCTGAGGGGAATTCCAAGTCTCTAGAGGCTGAGTGATTGGTTCATTTTCTCTGCTCAGAGATTGGCTAGGTTTGTGTCAGGGGCAGAGATGGCTCTGATTCTGGGGCTAAACTATTTCTTTGGTTCTTTTTTACCTTTTTGACTCTAATTTTGGGACCAGGGCAAATATCTTTAATATGCCGTGAATCTAAGGCTTAGTGTGTTCTTTTGGTCTTAGTTTCAGGGTCCAGGGACTTTTCTTTGGCTCTAGGTTTGGGGACAAAATGTCTCTTTCCCTGGCTCTGATCCCATTTTCAGGGTATGTTTTTTTTTCCCCTGATTCTGAACCCAGAGCCAGGCTGCTTGGTGGTTGTGCTAGGGCTATAGACTCACTGAATCGGTGGGGGCATGGGTCTCTCCTTCCCCTGCTCTAGCAGTAACTTTAGAGGACCCAATCATGGGTCCTTACTGAGGGCCCCTGATGGAATGTAACTGAGACCATAGTATCATCAGCTGCACAGTGCTAATTTGTTCCCTGATGAAAATGAATTAGTAAGAATACAGGGTCCAAAAGTAAATAGCAAGGGCCCTAGCAATGTGGATACTAAAGCAGTCAACCACAGAGAATCATTAAATAATCCTTTCCTAACTCTGGCTACTGATTTCTTCCCACCTTGCATTGCTAAAGATGATGTCCAGTCCCCTAGGCCTGCTAACCCAAGGCTCTGGAGAATGCCTAATGTGTGGGTGGTTGTAGGCTCCTTATTTTTATGGGTCAGGCATCCATATAGACTCTGGCATCCAAAAATAAACCCCTTAACTAACTGTAGACAGGGCATGTCCAGGGGTATGTCAGCCTGATGGGAGAGCTGAGTTGACCAAGGACTATCTGGTGGCATCGCCATCAGATTTGACCCTAAGTTTGAAGCTCAGGGACTAGGAACTTGGCCATCTCAGCAAAACCTGGGATCCAGAGGTGGCAAGAGCCAGTTGGTCCCAGGAACACTCTAACCCACCTCCTGGTGGTTGGGAAAAGGGCGGCATTATCGTTTGACTACTTCCTGCTGAATTGGGGCATTGAAGTTCTTGGGGCAATATTGATCTTTAACATCAAGACTTAAGCTTTTATATCCTCAGACCTTTGTAACAGTCCCTTGGACTCCTCCTGAAAGTTGACTCTTATTACGACTAGGCTCAATTTCCCTGCCTCATAGTGCTAGGTCTCAGTTTTTCTCTGTGACCCCTTCATAAAACATTTTCCATTACCCCAAATTACTTCCTTATACTTCTTACATGCCATAAAACACTTTCTTTACCTGCTATAGCTGCCAGTCATCTGCAGCCACGCTGGCATTCTTTTTTCCTTTCTGCTGTCCTATAACACTTTCTCGGGCCCTCAAAACTTCCTTATGTGATGCTTTCTCAAAAACCTCTTAACTTTTACATCCTTGAACAACACTTTATTTTCTCACTTTAGCTGTCAGTACACCATGGCGTTCTTTGTGGTGGCCATTTCTGGGACAATCCTTGGCCTGGTGCCCTATCCCCCAGCAATAGGCACATTGGTCCTTTTGAAACTTCAGTCTGTTGCTCTTTGGGGAAGCCTTACTCTGTTCCTGGGCCAGGCAGTGGAATTGTTTTCCCCTGGATCCATAGCTGACACTGCCAGCAACATCCAAACCATGTTGCAAGTCTGTCTTTCATCTGCAGTCACTCTAGTTTTCTGATCCTTTTCTCTTTTACTGCCTTAACCTTCTCCTGTCTTTTCTCATCCATCTTCAGAGGTCTCCCTACTTTTATACTGGCTAGGCCACCTATCTTTTTGCAGCTTTTGCTAATATCTAGTGCTGCTTGATTAACAAAAGCTAGGGTTACTTCTGACCTGTGTTCAGTTGCCTCAGGGTCCATAGGGGAATATGACCTAAAGGCTTCCCTTAATCTCTCAAGATAGGCTGATGGTGACTCATTAACCTCCTGTCAAATGCTAAAGGTTTTAGCCATGTAAGTCAGGTGCTTAGCAGCCACCCAGAAACCCCTTATTAGAACCTGGTGGTAAACTTTCCCTTCTGGTGAACACAAGTCCACAGCGGCAAAGGACCAATACTGGTTTCTCTGATCATCACACGGGCCCATCATGCAAAGGGGGAGGGGCTATGGAGTCTGGCTTGCCAGGTTGCTTCCCAGAGTGTTCTTCCACAGGTGCAAGGGGGATTAGAGATGGGCTCAGCCTCCCCCCCGCAGGTGTTTGGGGGCATCAGGAGTCAGAAGACTTGGGATCTTTGGGGGTGTTTGTGGCATCCCCCAAGGCAGATATTTTTGGTGATACCCCAGGTGGGTGGTAAGTTGTGGCTTTAGCCAAGATGGGGGTCTGCCAGATCAGTAGGGAACCTAATCCAGGTGTCCAGGTCATCCATAGATGATTTCTTTAGCCCTGCTAATGAGAGATGGGTTAAAAGTACCCTCCTTGGGCCAGTTAGTCTAGTAGGATGGCCACTCCAGTTCACAGAGGCTTCAGAGTGGTCACACTCCCTGAAATCCTTAAGGTGGTCAAGGAAGAGGCTCAGGGGGTGGGAGGGTGACTGGAGATCAGGCCTATTATTTCAAGGTGTTCCAACCACAGGAACATGACAAATACCAGTGATGCACACACAAGCACAGATAACATAGGTGGCTGTGTACAAATTTGGATGTGAGATACCAGATTAATGGCCTGCAGTTGTGATCTGCTCAGCCTCTTTAGAGGAACTAGGGGAATCCAGTCCCCATTGGGAGGGTCTTTTGTTCCACCAGCAAGATCCCAGGGCATCCCCCAGTCTCCTAGCCAGTGTTCTTCTCCCATGCCCGCGTAGATCTTAACACTAAACATGACCAGGGATGCCCACACACTTACAGGCAGGACAAGCAAATGGCCGTATATTTACCAGACAAAGTCACAGAAGAACAACAGACCAACACCAGACAGTGTACCAGTATAGCACACAAAAACAAAAACAAAAACAAAGTGATCTGGCTTGCAGTAGGCAAGCCCTGTTACCCAATCGAAGGTCTGGTTTGAGGTAGGCAAGCCCTGTCTAGCAGGAACAACCTGCTTCAAAGTAAACTCTCCTCATGTACACTTGGACCTCAGATCTTATAAGGCTGGCAAATGGTGTACTGGTCCTTCCTCCCGTACATACACTTAGATTTACAGAGTTAACTTTCTTTCTTCCCATACATACACTTAGATTTAAACCTTCTATCTTAGGCCATTTAGATCTTATATCTTACACACATTTAGATCTTACAGGGTTTTGCCTGGGCAATTTAAAAAGGTATCTGTTTAGTTGGTGCCTTTAAGACTCAGCGGAGGGTGGTCATGGTGGGCTTGGGGATCCTGGACGAGCCCTCAAATGTTATACCTAAAGTCTGGATCCCCAAAACATCACCAGGAAACCATATCTGATGCAAAAGCAGAGTCTTTATTGTGAGTTAACTAGGGTCCCTCTGTCTGTTCAAGGTGGCAGTAACAGGAATAGCACAGGAGAGGACACACACACACACACACACACACACACACACACACACACCGCAAAAAGAGGGGGGATATATAGGAAAGAGGCTTGGGGAATTCCAAGCCTCTGGACCTGTGATTGGTTACCCCTGAGTGGGGCGAGGAGAATTCCAGACTTCCAGTCTTGGGATTGGCTGCCCCTATGATGTAAGAGAATTTCCAGGCCTGAGGGAAATTCTAAACTGCTGGTAGGAGAATTCTAAGTCTCTAGGGGCTCAGTGATTGGTTCATTTTTTTCCTGCTCAGGGATTGGCTGGTTTTGTGTCAGGGTCAGAGATGGCTCTGATTCTGGGGCCAAACTGTTTCTTTTTTTTGTTGTTGTTCTTTTTTACCTTTTGACTCTTAATTTTGAGACCAGGGTGAATATATTTGGTATTCTGTGACTCTAGGGGCTTAGTGCATTCTGGTTTCAGGGTCCAGGAACTTTTCTCTGGCTCTAGGTTTGGGGACAAAATGTCTCTTTCCCTGGTTCTGGTCCCATTTTCAGGTTGTGTTTCTTTCCCTGGTTCTGAATGCAGAGCTAGGTTGCTTGGGGGTTGTGCTAGGGCCATGGACTCACTGAGTCTGTGGGG